>JAJOOE010001742.1:0-144000 GCA_036250405.1 Solanum raphanifolium
CAATAAGACACCTTTGGATAAGCGATTGAAGCCCATTGAGCTTATCATTGAACTCCTTGGTTTGAGATCTTGTTATGGGCCTCCTTGGAGTTTCTAAAGCTTCATCCTTGTCCTTCAATGGAGTAGAGCTTCCTTGGATGCTATCAGGTTCCTCCTACCCGACTGCTTAATATATTGAAAGCAGATGGGTTGCAAACTATATTGGAGGAGAAACTACTTTCTACATAGGGCCTTGAGGGCAGATACTCCGGGGTGATGGAGACAGTCCAGTATCATCGCCTTGAGTAGTTTACCAGGCCCTGTGGCCCCTAATTCCTACATGGGTCCGAGAGTTTTACTCGGCCTATGGTGACCTGGTTCCTAAGAGAAAAAAAAGGCCAGTACATTTAGACCAATAGGGTCCATCATTGCACGGGGGACAGTAGTGCACTGTAGTCGTGATCACATTAACGCGATACTTGACATAGGATCCAAATTTGACTACCCCAATCTGGCTACCACTACATTATCATTGGATGAGCTCAAGGGCTGGCTGGCTCCCCTCATCTATGACACCACTCCAAGGTGGATTGAGGTAGGAGTCCCGATCGAGAAGGAGGACCTGAGTGTGGCTGCGCGATATTGGTTTGGATTCATCAGCAACTCCATTATGCCATCCCAGAATGAGTCCATTCTCCGCCATTTAGTTTAGAGAGCTTTTTGTCATTATTAAGTATCCTATTTTTGAATATTGAATATTCAGAACTGAGAAACATGTTTTCCTTAGCTTTGAAGAATTGAAGTTTTCCATTTTTTGAGAAATTGGAAGTGGGTCTTTGAAATTCTTCAATTTAGACCTTTGTAAAGATGAAATTAATCTTACCCAATTGATGGAAACTCAATTTGGTAACGATTTTTATCTTTTTATGATGTCTAGCTAAGGCCCCAATTCTTGGGGTGTGATTATGGGTTGATTTAGCTTATGGGTATTGCTAATTGTTAGTTTAAATGTTGTTTAGAAGTGATTTCAATAATTAATTGTGGTTTAATTTAAAGAATTGTAGTTGCAAATGCAGTTCTGCTTTCGTGTTTTTGGCTTGCTCGAGAGAGAGGTTTTAAAACCAAGATTCTTGATTGATGGTTTGTGGGTATTGCGTTGTTATAGGTTCAGCTCGAGAGAGTGAATCCTAAACCCTTTACCACAGATTCAGCTCAAGAGAGTGAATGGACTAAGGCGTAGGCTGGTCTTATTTGCATGCTTGTCGATGTTTGAGAGAAATCAACCTGATTCGGGGTAAATTGTTCGAGAGAAAGTTTATCCCCACTAAAGTCTAGCTTATTCACTAATTTACAACTATTTTCTAACAGTTGCAATTACCCATTTGTTTATATTAGCCTATAATTGAATCACATCCCAAGAACCCGTCTCATTACATTTATTTTCGTGTTATTTGTTATTGTTGTTGTAGCTGATAGTTAAAACCAAAACACCCCTTGTTATTTGACATTCGTGTCACCCCCTGATTTACATTATTTTTTTATTCGTAAATTTCCATTCCTATGGCTGATTTGAGCATGTTCACACTATACTCTTGAATCTTAAACACGTCCCACTCCCTGTGGGATCGATCCTAACCCAATTGGTTAGGTTATATACTGACTAACGATTGTTGACTCTCAGAACTGGATTAAGTGTCTTTGACAAAATTATTTGATCACTGGTACGAAATTTGGGAGAGATCTAGGGGAAAAGATGCAGCTTTACCCACTTGGGATAGCTTTACAGAAGATTTCATAGATCACTATTTGCCTTGTGAGATTAGAGATGGCCAGGTTGACTAGTTTCTGAACCTCGAAAAGGGTAGCATGAGTGTCCGAGAGTATGGGCTGAGAGTTGATTCATTGGCTAGATATGCACCAACATTTGTTGATACGACGCATGATAGGGTGCGTAGATTTGTGGGAGGGCTTGACTCAGACTATATCAATGCTTGTTCTACTGCTCCACTAAATGATAATATGGATATCTCGCAAATTCAAGCCTTTGCACAAGGCATAAAGGATCGCCGACATCTACAGTATATGAGTGAGAGGGTCGAGAAAGAGAGACAGAACAGGGCTAGGCCTGCTTATTCACAGGGAGATTACCAGGGTAGTAGATTTGATCATCTAAGACAGTCAGGCCCAGGTGAGGGTTCACGAGCATCAGGCTCTCAACAATAGAGGGGTTCACGCCAGGCTAGGACTGCCCTGCCGCGTTGCGCTACTTACGGTAAGATGCATTTCGGGAGGTGCATACAGGGTTCCACATGTTGTTATTATTGTGGACAGAAGAGGCATGGGTGGAGGAACTGCCCAACCATAGGTCAGGGTGGTATATGTCAGTCGATCGGGTCAATAGTAGGTTCCTCATTATCAGTACACTCTACAGGGTGTGGACCCCAGACTTGAGCAGGTAGAGGCGGAGGCAGAGAGGGAGGAGCATCTAGTTATGGTAGTGGCCAGAACCGTACAGATTCACTAGCCGACCGACATGACTCAGTGTCATCACCAGATGTAGGTGTGGTTATTGTTTGCTCCCATTGTGTTTATGCTTTGATAGATCCTGGATTTACTTTGTCTTATGTTACTCCATATATTGCGGGGAAGTTATGTGTAGTAGCAGAGTCCTTAGATTGGCTGTTTCTTGTATCTACACCCACTTGGTGAGTCTATTATTGCTAGGAGGGTCTATTGAGGTTGCACAGTAGAATTTATTGACCGTTAGACCTCTGTAGACCCGGTAGAGTTAGAGATGGTCGATTACGACATCATTATGGGTATGGACTGGTTAGCGCCTTGTTATGCTAATGTTGAGTGCCGGAAAAAGATTGTTAGATTCCACTTTCTAGGAGAGGCAATTCGGGAATGGAAAGGTGATACATCAACGCAAAAAGGTAGGTTTATTTTCGATGTTAAGGCGAAGAGGATGATTACTAAGGGTTGTATTTATCATCTGGTTCGCATTCATGATATAGATGCAGAACCACCGACTCTTTAGTCTATTCCGGTAGTTAATGAGTTTCTAGATGTATTTCCAGACGAGCTCCCTCGTATCCCTCCAGAACGGGAAATTGATTTTGTTATCGATATGCTACCAGGTACAAAATCCATATCTATCCCTCCTAATAGAATGGATCTTGCTGAGCTAAAAAAGTTGAAGGATCTGCTGAAAGATTTGGTGGATAAAGGCTTTATCATGCCTAGTGCTTCACCATGGGGTGCGCTAGTGTTATTCGTAAGGAAGAAAAATGGCTCACTAAGAATGTGTATCGATTACCAACAGCTGAATAAGGCAACTATAAAGAATAAGTATCTCCTTCCGAGGATCGATGACTTGTTTGATTAGTTAGAAGGTGCTTAGTGCTTCTCAAAGATTGATTTAAGACCAGGGTACCACTAGATACGAGTTCGGGAGAAAGACGTTCCAAAGACAACTTTTAGAACCAGATATGGACACTTTGAGTTCTTGGTAATGTATTTTGGATTAACTAATTCCCCACCAGTGTTCATGGACATGATGAATAGCATATTCAGGCAATATCTAGACTTGTTTGTGATTATATTTACTAATGATATTTTTGTGTATTCACGTTCAAAAGTTGAGCATGCAAATCATCTATGAGCAGTCCTTCAGGTTCTTTGAGACCAAGAAATTTATGCAAAGTTTTCTAAGTGTTAGTTCTGGTTGGACTCTGTAGCTTTCTTTGGCCATATTGTATAAGATGCAGGCATTCCGGTTGATACACAAAAGATTGAGGGTGTAAAGACTTGGCCCAGATCCATGACTCCGACTAAGGTTCATAGTTTCTTAGGGTTAGATGGGTACTACAGAAGGTTTGTAGAGGGGTTTTCTTCACTTTCAGCACCATTAACGAAGCTGACTCAAAAAGCAGCTAAGTTCCAATGGACTGAGGCTAGCGAGCATAGTTTCCAAGGGCCGAAGGACAGGTTGACATCATCACCAGTTTTAGCATTGCCAAAGGATTTAGAAGGCTATGTAGTGTACTATGATGCTTCTGGTGTTGGGTAGGGATGTGTTCTAATGCAACATGGTGAGGTTATCACATATGCTTTAAGGTAGTTGAGAAAGCATAAGAAGAACTATCCAACCCACGATTTAGAGCTGGCTGCAATTGTGCATGCGTTAAAGATCTAGAGACACTATTTGTATGACGTTCATGTTGACATCTTCAAAGATCATAAAAATCTTCAATATAACTTTAGAAAAAAAGAGTTAAATTTGCGACAACGTCGATGGCTTGAGTTATTGAAAGACTACGACGTGGATAATTTATATCATCCAGGAACATCGAATGTTGTAACTGATGCCCTCAGTCAAAGATCTATGGGTATTTTATCCTCTTTAGGTGTTGAAAAGTGTGAGCTAGCTTGAGAGCTTCATCAGTTAGCTAGCTTGAGAGTCAGATTGTTAGAGGCAAACGATAGTGGGGTCACAATTCAGGACACAACCGTATGATCTCTAGTTTTAGAAGTAAAACCATGTCAACAAGAGGATCCTAGATTAGAGCAGCTCAGAGCCAAGGCTCAGGATCAGCAGTCTTTAGCATTTGATATAACAGGAGATGGAGTCCTCAGATATAGGGGTCGATTGTGTGTTCTGAATGTTGCAAGGCTTCGACATCGGATTATTGAAGAGTCACATCATTCCCGTTATTATATTCACCCTGGTTCGACGAAGATGTACCATGATATTAAGGATATCTATTAGTGGCACGGGATGAAGAAGGACGTTGCTGAGTTTGTGGCACAATGTCCTAACTTCCAACAGGTGAAGGTTGAGCACCAAAAGCCCGCTGTGCTAGTTCATGAAATAGCCATTCCTTTATGGAAGTGGGAAGCAATTAATATGGATTTTATTATAGGGTTACCTCGATCGCGTCGCAAGTTTGACTCTATTTGGGTAATTGTTGATAGACTAACAAAATCAGCCCACTTCTTACCAGTCAGGGATACTTTTATGGCTGAAGACTATGCAAGGCTCTATATTAGAGTGATTGTTAGGCTACACGGTGTCCAATATCTATTATCTCTGATAGAGGAGCATAATTTACCGCCAACTTCTGGAATTCCTTCCAGGAAGGACTGGGGACGCATGTTAATCTTAGTACAACCTTTCATCCTCAGATAGATGGCCAGACTGAGCACATAATTTTGACACTCGAAGATATGTTATGGGCGTGTACGCTAGACCTTAAGGGAAGTTGGGATGACCACTTGCCTCTTATTTAGTTCGCATACAATAATAGTTATCATTCCAGCATTGGGATTGCACCTTATGAGGCTTTGTATGGGCGAAAATGTAGATCCCCCATTGGATGGTTCGAGGTAGGTTAGCCAGGGTTGATTGGACCCGATTTAGTACAACAGACAATGGAGCAGGTTAAGCTCATTCGGGAGAGGTTGCTAACAACTCAAAGCCGGTAGAAGTCATAGTCAGATGTGCGACAAAGGGATTTAGAGTTTTGTGTCGATGATTGGGTATTCTTAAAAGTCTCGCCTATGAAGGGTGTTATGTGATTTGGAAAAAAAGGCAAGCTTAGTCCAAGATTTATTGGGCCATACCGGATCCTTCAGAGGGTAGGACAAGTGGATTATGAGTCAGAATGGCCTTCAGGGCTAGAATCTGTTCATCCAGTTTTACATGTATCGATGCAACGAAAGTGCGTAGGAGACCCTTCTCGAGTTGTCCAAGTTGAGGATGTTCAAATCACGGAGGAGTTGTCCTAAGAGGAAACTTCAGTTGCCATTTTATATCGGCAGGTCTGTAAATTGCGGACCAAAGAGGTGGCTTCGGTTAAAGTATTGTGGAGAAACAAGAATAGAGAAGAGGTGACCTAGGAAGCTGAGGATGGCAAGAGGTCAAGATATACTCACTTGTTTCATACCAGGGTGATGTCATATCAGTTCATATTAGTGCAGTGAGGTCAGATATCTATTTGATTTTTTTTATATTGTTGCTTATTATTATTGTTGTTGTCGTTGTATATTTGCGTGCACTCTTATTACGGAGCTATAGTGCTTATCTATTTATGTCATCATGTGAGATGCCTAGGTTAGAATTTTTGTCTTTTCGATTCCTGGATAGTAACATTTACAAAGGATACTCAGCCTAAATTTTGGAAACTCCTAAGCACTTAACCGCATGACTCAGATTTTTTATTCGAGGATGAATGTTTCTTAGGGGGGAAGGATGTAACACCCCGACTTTTCAAAACGTCTAAAATTACTCGTATCTTCATGGAAAGACAAGGAGGGTGGGTAATAAAAAAAGAATGCTGTGATATGTCATATTTTAAGTGTTGAAGTGTTGTATCTCAAGTTTTGAAGTTAGGTAAGTGGCAAAATAAAAGTTGGCGAAAGTTATCGTAAGTTCCTTTTTAAAGATTTCTCTGAAATTTGGGTCAAATGTCTCAGAGGTTTTCTCCCAATCTATAAAGTTTTATGGGGCCCACCACTTATGAAATTGACGGTCTACGAGTCTAGTTTCCAACGCATCAATCCGTTTGTTCGTACGACTTCATAATCGAGAGATATTTGCATTTTCGCGAGACTGCGCAAGCAGGCATGAGAGGTGGGGCCCTAGGTCGGTGGAACTTTTTATATATCATATTCTTCGATTTTTCTTAGTGAAAAACCAAAAAACAAACAAAACCCACTTCTAGGATCAACCAAATTATAGATTTTCTGGACTTAAGTCCTTGATGAAAGTTGTTCTATGCGTTGAGCTCATCATCATGGTATAATTTGTTTTTATTGATTTCATAGCATATCATACTTTGGTGTTGGGACAGCATGGGTTTGGGCATATTTTAAGGTTTTGAGGTGTATTACAAACTTAAGATCAAGGTAAGACCCTTCTTTCATCGATCTATCTTTTATAAGCCGCAAATGGCAATTTGTGACGGAAATACATATCTTTTATCAGATTGTCGTGGTATCTACTATTTTTGTGTGTTGATTATGGTCCTGCCTTGTTGTAGTATCGAGGGGGTTATGAGTAAAATTCATTAGGGCACGTGATTTCAGCGGAAAAGGTATGTTAAGGCTATTCCCTTCTTACGACATGTTTTCTTCAAGCTTATGAGCAATGTAATTGGGTTGTTATCGTATTTAAACTTGTAGCCATTATTGTTGATTGATGGTTGTTCGAGTGGATATAATCCTCCCTTATCGGGATTCTTATTCAATTAGTAGCGTCCCTATGTTAGACATGACTTAGAGGCTATTCGTATGGGTTGCTTATAGCTATTACTCTCTTTTAGCCTATTGGATTGTTATTGTTGCCCTTGGGGCTATTGTGGTTAGCTGCAGAAATGTGATCTATGCCTAGAAGGGCTATGTTCTGCCTATGGGGCTATATCGATGCCTAGAAGGGCTATGAGTTGCCTACGGGGCTATATTGATGCCTAGAAGGGCTATGAGTAGCCTACGGGGCTATATTGATGCCTAAGAACGCTATGTACTGCGTACAAGGCCATGTTGTTGCCTAATAGCACTGTGAGTTGTCTATAAGCTATATTGATGCCTAAGAGAGTTATCTGCTTCCTACGAGGCTATAATATTTCCTAAGAGGGCTATGTGACTGCCTACGGGGCTAGGGGACTACCGATATGGGTATATAGACTGATTGGCACATTCTAGGCTTATGGGGGCCTAGGTAGGTGGTCTTGTGTGCTATTTGTACATGCCGAGCTTATGGGGGCTTGGTTAAGTTGTTGTTTTATTATTTTTGATATGTTTAGATTTAGGAGCAGGTCAGTAAACTTATCTTATCCTTGATTTATTTATCGGATTACTCCCAGTATATTAGGATACCTGCTCATGGTCTATTGCCTTTCATACTCAGTATATTATTTCGTACTGATGCCCCATTGCCTGGGGGTACAATATTCATACATGCAAGTCCCGACAGACGACCCAGTAGACCTCCTCAGCAGCACGATTGAATTCTATCTGATTAGCTAGTCCCTTTCCTCCGGAGCTGCTAGAGTTGGGAGGTTTGTTAGCTTTTGTTGTATATATTTTTTATTAGTAGGCTGGGGGCCTGTCCCACCAATCTTTACTACTCTTAGAGGCTTAAAGACTAGTGTGTGGGGTTTATAGCTACGTTATGGCCATGATGGCCTAGTTTGTTGGTTTGTTGAAGCTTGTTAGTTATGTAATGTATTGTCTCTATGTATACCTACTTTTAGTTTTGGCATAGAGATCATGGTGGCCTCGACGGCCCAATCAGGACTTCTGTGCTAGTTGGCTATTTCTTTATATGAACTCTTGGAAGTAGTTATTTCTTTTATGAATCTGTTTATAGGGGCCTTGCCACCCGAGGGCTTAATTTTAAGCCGAGATATACTTGTTTGTTTTCTTGATTGCGTGTGGCTGCCATGCGCTAGTAGAAAATAGTTCAGTAGGATCAGCTAGAGCCTGAGTTTTGGCATTAAGAGGCAGTTGTGCCCCTTGAATTTGGGGCGTGACAAGTGTATGCCAAGCACACAGATTAGAGGTGAACCCTTGACCCCCTATGATCCTGAATTGAGAAGAACTTTGAGGAGAATGGCAAATATTGGTGTACACAATAATCCAATAGAAGATGGTCAATGAGATGAAGTTGAGTTTCAACCTCCTGCAGTTGTTAATGTGCCCGCTCAGGTTCAAAGTGTTCATACAATCGAAAATGCAGACATGGTGCATTGAGGGTTGGTACAAGTATGACTCGCATTGAGGATATGACACAGAAAATGATGAAGAGGTTTGATGCAAAATATGAGAATATGAAAAATATTAGAAATGAATCGGTCAGAAAATTAATGCCTATGCAGAGTCGATCAAGCAACTTGAGCAGCAGTTTATTCAGTTGTCTGCTACTGTGAACCCACACTAGCCTTGCACACTTCCTAACAACACCATCAATAATCTAAAAAATTATGGGCATTGTATGGTAGTCATGACTCGTGGAGGAAAATAGACCATTGACCCCCAATGCCATCTGAGGTTGAAAGAGTGATAGAAACATATGAGAATGAGAATAAGAATGAGGTGACTGAAATTCCGAAAGATGATACAAAAAAGGAAGTTAAGGTGACCCAAAATTTTTTTTCCATTCCTAGACCTCCACCTCCATTCCCACAAAGATTGGTGAAAAAGACTGAAGAGGGAAAATATCGCAGGTTCATTGCTATGTTGAAACAACTGTCCATAAATGTCCTATTGATAGAGTCTTTGGAACAGATGCCTGGGTATGCAAAATTCATGAAAGACTTGGTGACCAAAAAGATGGTTGTTAGTTTTGAGAATGAGGAGAAGCTGCAACATTGTAGTGTTGTCGCTACTAGGTCACTTGTGTAGAAGAAAGAGGATCCTGGAGCTTTCATTATTCCTTGTACCATTGGGATATTACACTTTGCGAAACCTTTGTGTGATTTAGGTGCCATCATTAATTTGATGCCATTGTCCATTTATAAGAAATTGGGTTTGGGAGCTCGGAAGCCGACTGCGATGCGTTTGCTTAAGGACGATAGAACTTTGAAGATTCCCATTGTAGTGCTCCAAGATGTCCTTGTGAAAGTAGAGTCATTCATCTTTTCGGTGGACTTTGTGATACTTGATTGTGAGGTTGATTTTGAGGTTCCCATCATCTTAGGGAGACCATTTCTTGCTACTGGGCATGCGTTGGTCGATATGGAGAGAGGGTAGATGATGTTCTGATTAAACAATGAGGAGGTAACTTTTAACATCTGTAGGTATATGAAGCATGAGAGTGATATTAAATCGGTATCGATGGTATATCATATTGAGGAGCTAGAATCTGAAGTGTCCATTGAGGAGAGGTTAAGTGTTGATGCACTAGCAGTGGTGATGATGAATTTTAACACTGATGTTATTGATGACTATGATGAGCTAGTTGGTGCACTTGATACGTTCAAGTTCCATTTCAAACCAAAACAATTGAATTAGACATAGAGAATCGAGAAAACCCACATGCAAATCCGTCTGTAGATGAGCCTCCAAAACTGGAACTTAAAGTTGTCCCATCCCACTTGAGGTATGTATTCTTGGGGAAAATAACACTTCACCAGTAATAATTGCTTTTGATTTGAGTGAAGAGCAAATAGAGGTCTTGATATCAACATTGAATAGGTTTAAGAGGGCTATATGATGGACTATTGCGGACATCATCGGGATTCTACCAGGAATTTGTTCTCACAAAAACCAACTCATGCCAGACAGTAAGCCAAGTATTGAGCATCAAAGGAGACTGAACCCCCCTATGCAAGAGGTTATGAAGAAGGAAATCATGATGTGGTTAGATGTTGGAATTATATATCTGATTGTTGGTAGTAGTTGGGTTTGCCCAGTTCAGTGTGTGCCAAAGAAATGAGGAATCACTGTAGTTCCCAATGCTAAAAATGAGCTTGTTCCATTGAGGCTGGTGACTGGTTGGAGATAGTGCATGAACTACCGTAGGTTAAATGGATCAACTAAGAAAGCCCATTTCCCAATGTCGTTCATGGATCATATGCTAGATCGTCTTGCTGTTAAGGGTTGGTACTGTTTTCAAGATGGGTATTTGGGCTACAATCAAATCTCCATAGCTACGGAAGATGAAGAGAAAACCATCTTCACTTGTCCTCATGGGACTTTCGCTTTCAAAAGGATGCCGTTTGGGTTATGTAATGATCTAGCGACCTTCCAGCTCTATATGATGTCGATATTTTCAGATATGGTGGAGGGCACAATTGAGGTATTTATAGATGATTTCTTGGTGGTAGGTGACTCGTTTGATGAATATTTGATGCATCTAGTCGAGGTACTAAAAAAATGTGAAGAGTACAATCTTGTGCTCAATTGGGAGAAGTTCCACTTTATGGTGAAAAAGGGAATAGTTATGGCTTATCGAATTTCGCAAAAAAGGTATAGAGGCTGATAGAGCCAAAGTTGAGGTAATAGAAAAGCTTCCACCACCCATCTCTGTTAAAGGTGTTCGAAGTTTTCTTGGGCATGCAGGTTTCTACCGAAGATTCATAAAGGATTTCTCCAAAATTGCACACCCATTGTACAAGCTACTTAAAAAAGAGTCTAAATTTGAGTTTGATGAGGCTCGTCTGGCAGCGTTTGAGGAGTTGAAAAAGAAACTTGTGGAAGCACCTATCATTATTTTACCGGATTGGGGGCAACCGTTTGAAGTAATGTGTGATGCAAGTGGGGTGGCGCTTGGTGTGGTATAGGGACAGAGGCGAGAAATGATTCTTCACCCTATTTACTATGCTTGCAAATCTCTGAATATAGCTCAAAATAACTACATTATGACATAATAAGAACTCCTTGTTATGGTTTTTGCATTTGAGAAATTTTGATCCTACTTGCTTGGTACTAAGGTCATAGTACATACTGACCATTCTGCATTAAGGTGTTTGATGGCTATAAAGGATGCAATGCCAAAGATGATTAGATGGTTGCTCCGAGTGCAACAATTTGATTTTGAGGTAAAGAATAGAAAGGGAACATAATATCAGGTTACTGATCACTTGTCCAGACTCGAAGAGGAAGCTATGATCAAGCTAGAGGATGGGATTGAGATTAATGACGCGTTCCCTAATGAACATGTATTGGCTGCTTCTTAAGATCTTATCCCTTGGTTCGTATATTTTGCTAACTACTTGGCAAGTGATTTGGTTCCATCAGATTTTTCATTTCACCAAAGGAAAAAGCTTATGTCTGATGTGAAGAAATTAATTTGGAATGAGCCTTACTTGTTTCGTGTTTGTGCTGATCGGATTATTCGTCGTTGTGTGCCCGATGTCGAGATGATGAGTATACTAGAGGCGTGTCATTCATCGCTGGTTGGTGGGCACCATAGTGGTATCCAAACTGCTCATAAGATTTTGCAGTGTGGGTATTATTGGCCTACCATCCACCAAGATGCTCATGATTTCGCCAAGTCTTGTGATCGTTGCCAGCGTCAAGGAAGAATTTTGAAAAGGAAAGAACTACCTATGAACCTAATACTGGTGATTGAAATTTTTGATGTTTGGGGTATTGATTACATGGGTCCGTCTGTGAGTTCGAATGGGATGAAGTACATTCTTGTAGCGGTTGACTATATATCTAAATGGGTGGAACCAGTCGCACTTGAAAACAATGAGGGAAAGAGTGTAACCGCATTCCTAAAAAAAATATCTTCTCTAGATTTGGTACACAAAGGGAAATCATAAGCAATGGAGGTTCTCACTTTTTTATTAAATTGTTTAAGGCGTTGCTTGAGTAGTATGGTGTCCGGCACAACGTAGCTACCCCGTATCATCCTTAGTCTAGTGGGCAAGTTAAAGTGTCAAATCGCGAGATAAAGCAAGTTCTTGCAAAGACTGTAAATGCCTACAAAACCGACTGGTCGTGAAGGCTTGATGATGCTCTACAGGCTTATCGTACCACTTTCAAAACTCCCATAGGTATGTCCCCCTACCAGATTGTATATGGGAAGTCGTGTCATTTTCCTGTAGAGTTAGAGCATAAAGCGATGTGGGCACTAAAAAAGTTGAATTTCGATAGAGGTATCGCATGGAGTCAAAGAATGAACGAGATGAATGAGCTTGATGAATTTCGTCTAAAAGCATATGAAAGTTCAGCCTTATACAAAGAAAAGATGAAGAAGTACCATGATCAAAAGATCGATAAGCGTGAATTTGTTGCTGGTGATTTGGTGTTCTTATTTAAATCAAGTTTGCGCTTGTTTCCTTGCAAGCTCAAGTCCAAGTGGACCGGGCCATTCAATGTAACTCAAATATTTCCACATGGAGCGGTTGAGCTCGAGAACAAGGAAGGAAGGAGGTTCAAGGTGAACGGTTAGAGGATAAAGATCTACTTGGGGAAATCTGAGAGTGTCAATGAAGTGACAGAGGAATGGGATCTTGGTGAAGTCTAAGTAACTAAGGTCTCTGCGTTATGCCGTGACATTAAACCAAGCATTGCTTGAGAGGCAACCCAAGATGTACGATCTATCAAACTATAGGAGTTTCTTTTCGATATAGGGAGTTTTTCTTAAATTTGCATTTTTATAGATAGATGTTTGTTAAGTCTTAGTATTAGTGTTGGCTAGATATAGATAGAATAGGGTATGTGTCTAAAAAGTGTCCAGAAAATGTAAAAAGGAAGTCCTAATGTTTGCTACGTGTACAGGGAAGAAAAGGAAAAATCTGCAGAAAATAAGCTAATGCAGTGATCTATAGGTCCCAACGACGGTCCGTCGTTCCATCCACGGACCGTGCATGCTTTGCATCCATAGATCCCATGTATGTCTCTAAAATTTTACTAAATGTCAACATGATCCACGGAACCCATCGACGGACCGTCGATTGACTCATGTACCATCGACGGGGTTTCGTGCGTCCATACTAGGTTCCAGTTGACCCAATCTGGACCCCATTAAAATAAAAACCTTTCATTTTAAATACATTTCCCCCCAACCGTTTCAAACAACTAGGTTTCCTAAATTTCATCCCTCAAACTCCCCCATCACACCCATAAAATCCTCACTTTTCATTTCCTTTTCTATTTCCCCTAATCTTCCACAAAATGACTCCCAAATCTCCATTTCTCTCTTCTCTCCTAAATCCTTCTATTTCCATCAAGCATCCTAGGTTCGGGTTCAGTGTTACAGTTGTTAGAGTTGAAAGAAGAAACCGATTTACTACACATTCACCAACATTGTTTACTTCTAAGGTGATCGATTTCTCCCAAACTATGAATCTTTTCATTGTTTAAACTTGAAGTCATAATGTTGAACTTGACCTTGGGTAATTGAATTGCCTGCATTATTTTTTGAATCTAGTTAGATACTACCCTTGGAACAATGGTGTGTGAGTGTGTAGTTAATTTTAATTGACTAAATGGGTTTGATAGATCTAGTTGGAAGTGTTGACTAAGGGTTTCATTATCTCTATATGATAAGTTGAATTTTTGCAAAATTGAAACCTTACTGATGATAAAATACCACATAATATGTTGAAATGCGTGTTTAGACTCAAAATAGTTGGTGAATGTTGTATTGAATGTGTTGTATGAAATTTGGGATTATAGTCTACACAACACTGATCGACGTGCACAACCCACAAACCGTAGGTCGTGGTTTGTAAATCAATTGCACACCAAAAGTGGCTAAGTGATGAACCACGGTGTGGACTATGGTCCGTCGTTCAATCGACATACCCTTCTGGACATCCGTGGTTCTCCATCAGAAACCAAATAATATGACTTCTTGACATATGGAGGGGAGCCACGGTCCATGGTGTGATCGACGGTCCGTAGGTACCCACCGTGGGTCACAAAAAGAGATATGTCCCGGATACCACCAGATGCTCCTCCACTGCCCACCAGAATACCATGAATAGAGTCCGGTAGGTTATTTCATCGAGTGGTGAGGTAGAAGTTATTGCCCCCCAGTTTGAAGAGGGGGCTTCACCTGCAGGAGAGTCACAGTCCGACTCCTGTTCCAGCGGCACTTCCGCTTCATCTTCCGAAGTTGATAGCACCGGGATGCCCAGGAACCATCTAGAGTAGAGCGAGTTAGTAGTGCCACTGATCCGAACAAGTGATGGATCGAGGTCCAATACCATATTTATGCTGATGCCAAGATGCTGAATGAACGCCAGAAGATGACCTGCATTATTACTGAGGAGCGCTAGGTACTTACTAGTAGCCTTCACATGGTGCCCAATATTTAAAAGCATTTCAAGAAGCACAAGTGTGAGTGGATGGTACGGAGTCTGAGAAAATTTAGCAAGCAAATGACTCGGGAGATCTACGCCTCCTACGTGGACACTATACAAAATGCTATTCCCAAAGGGGCTAAGCCACAAGCTCAACCCCTACTTCAGGCTATCCTAGTGTGGAACATCCTAGTTGACATCTCTGAGACCACTATCTGCCGGTTCATATATGGCCGAGCCCACAGTTTTCTGATTAATACAGCAGAGTATGACTGTAGGATGGGCGTGGTTCAGAGTAGGGCATTTTAGAGGGATGCCGAGCATAGAGAGATGTTACTTCGTTGGATGGCCCATTATGTTGCCGAGGATGGGGAGAGCACCGAGTAGGTGCAAAATACTTTTTTGCCTATTCAAAAGGCTACTCTAAGCTTCACTATTAAGTTCTTTTGGGTTGTGGTGTGTACTACACTGTCCCCTACACAGGCCGACAATGTGGTTACATGGGATAGGGTTGTAATGCTGGCAGGACTTGAGCTCGACTTCGTCCATATTCTGGTCACAAAAATTCATGAGAGGACCTTTAAGACCACCACTATCTTGCCCTTTATGTGTCTCATCTTTCATTTGTGTAGGGCAGCTTCGGTGCCCATTTGGCAATGTGATAGGCTGATAGAGGCGACCAAGACTATGGACGTTGGCCTTATTAGATATGATGTCAACCTTGTTCCACCGGGGAGGGATCCACAGGTTGACCTACCTCTTTTGGGTAATGATCTTACAAATGATGTGGAGAGGATTTAGGTTGATGATACCGCAATACCTCCTGCTTCTACATATGCACATGATGCCCCTTCTACTGCCACTAGTCAGGCTGCTAGATCATCCCGATCCACTCCCCCTTTAGGGTCAACTTTAGTTCCTCTTGCTCGAGTCCAGAAGTTGGAGACCCAAATGGCGACCTTGCTGCAGCACATGAGGCCCTGGATGCATCGCTCTGTAGAGGAGTCCGAGGCTCGTATGGAGCGGATGATGGATGGGAAGATTTAGGCGGTCCATAAGCGCCTAGATGCATTCGAGCTGACAATATTGGGGAGGCCTGCACCTACCATTGATGCCACCACTTTCAAGAAGGAGTTGGCTAGAATACGATTTGATGTTGATGCTCTCCTAGTCCATGATGAGATTGTCCCAGAGATTGCACCGGTGGATGAGGCGGATGATATGGTGATGACTGTCATTTTCTGTGACTCTATGCCACCACCCGACCCTTTCCATATGGCTGGTAAGCACCCTACTCTTCTCATCACACTTCCGACACTGAGGAGGCCCGACGAGCAAGGAAGATAGGGCACCAACAATTGGAGGTAGCCTATAGGCAGTCGATCATAGATGAGAAGTTGCAGCAGCAACGGGCCTGTGAGGTTGATGTTGTCCTGTCAGGTTCAAGGATCACTACTCAAGGTGTTCCTACTGTTGGTGAGAGCGCTACTGATGTCGTCCCTAATATTGATCCAGCGGGTTCTGGAAACCGAACACACCCGTCTCTTGATGCGTATTCGGAGCATATGCACCACATGTTTGCTTCACCCTATGCTTTATTTTTTTCTTTTGTGGATTGAGGACAATTGCATCATTTTTTTGGGGGGGTTGGGAAAATGGGTTGTGAATTATAGGGTGAAGTGTGAGTAACCCAACTCATAATCCTCCCTAGGGGTTTTCTTGCCTATGTAATTTTTCCCCAAAGGACTATTTTACTTTTATGTTGAACCGACATGTTTATGATTGTACATGTAGAAGTAGATGGAAAGAATGAAACCATGATGGCATAAGACCATGAAATTGATACCCGTCCTAAATGCCAGGATCTGCTAGATCTTTAGGTTTAATGAGTTGAATGTGTTGGATCTTTATGTGACATGATAAGTAACTGATATGATAGCATGACTTAAGCTAAAACTTCAACTGGGTAATTCAATAATCCGGTAATGAAACAATGTGCCAAAAGTGTGTGAGTAGATTTTGTATGTTCATGCAACATGTGCCAATCTAGAACTTGCCCAATTGGTCCTGCTAAGATAATCTAGGCTAGAAGTTGGGAAATGATCATAGGAGACCTTGTTCAAATAAGTCAACTTAAGTCTAAAATTCAACCAAAATAAATAAAATGTTCCCCTGGATCCAAATATTTGAGCCTAATGAATATAACTTCTTTCAATACACCTAACTCACCTTTCATAAAAAAAATATTGTTTTGGTCCTGGTCCCTCCTTGGACATGTGCACCTTAACTTAGGTGAAAAGCCTAAGTTGAGGGTGGCTAATTCAAATATTACCTTAATCTTCACCCTGATTTGACCTTGGATATTTTGCACCTCAACTCATGCAAAATACATAAGTTGAGGGTGGCTATGAAATAGGAAACTGAAAGAAAAGTGTATGAAAAAAGTTGTGTGTAAAAGAAGGAAAATGAGAGAGAAAGATCTGACTGAATTCAAAAGAAACAAAAATAATGATAATGATGCTAAAAGAAAGAAGAAGTAAAAGAAAAAGTGATAAAGAAGAATGAAAAAGTCAAGTCATATCTGTGCTGATGATTGTAGTCACATCTATGCTGATGATTGTCAAGGAAAAGAGCAGAAACTAAAAATAGGTCAAAATTGGTTGAGAAAAGAGGTAAATAGCCAATGTAAAGTCAAGAAGGGCATAAAAGTCACTAAAAGTACCCAACTGTACCACACCTGACCCTGAGCCTATGTTACAAGCTAATAAAGTCTTATAGTGATCGTAATGACTAATTTGGAGAGTCTGTGTTGTGAAAATAAGGGCAAGCCTATGGTATTGAGCTCTAACTGTATTTGAATTCACTTATGAGTGTGAGTGTTGAATGAATCCTTAAACTTAAAATAATATATGTTATGAGAAAAAAGATTTATTTGAAGTGAGGGTACTAGTTACATTGTTGGAGAGTTGGTACCTTGGTGATTTTTGAAAGTGTATGTGGCGATGTCTATTGGTCGATCTTGTCACGACCCAAGGCTAGCCACTAGATGCGACACGGCGTACTCTGCCCCGAAGGGGTCTTATACAAGCCTCATAGCTCATTCATCGAATAGGTAATAGAAATAGTACAGAATTTAAAACTTTTCTTTATAAAACCATACAATCCAATCATTCAAAAACATTTAAACGCAAGCGGAAGTCTATATCTCACATGGCCATCTAAGACACAATCTTGAACAAAATAGAGACACAGCCCTTTACAATAGAAATCTTAACAATTTCTTAAAGTGTGAAAGAACTAGAAACATTAAAAGTCCTTGTCCTCGATCTACGAGTACGTACCCAAAATGTCTTGGAGAGCTCTATTCCAATCTTGACTAGGTAGAAACAAATTGAGTGCCAATCCCTACACTTCATAAAGGTAAAGAAAATATGGATTAGCACACAAAAATGTACTAAGTATGATGAACATGCAAAAACATGCTTTAAAACAGACATTTTGGTTGGAAACTATGCATTATGCCACTTTTTAGAAATTTCATGGACAATAGCATAAGAGATAGCAAATACAAATATAATCATAATACAAGTGACAACATCACATTTGAGCAATATCAACATGTAACTCTCTACCTTCACAGTTAGACTTCACCTCAAGTAACCACTACAACATTTTACACCTTCAACCACCCTAGAAAAGTGTGGCCTAAACTGTCAAAAATTGTGGCCTTTGATCAAAGGCCACATTTTTCGACTTTAGGCTACACTTTTCTGAGGTGGCCTAAAGAGGTGTAACCTTAGACTTTAGGCCACGCTTTTCAAGTGTTGCCTTATCAGCTACGCTTCAAAAGTGTTGCCTATAAGGTAAAAAGGCTACGCTTTGCATTACCTCATATAGCAACATTTCTATCTCCTACAACATACTTTTAAGTGTAGCCTTTGCTTCCTTATTGGCTACGCTTCTGAAGCGTAGCATTTTGTATCTTATTTACAACAAACACTTTGAAGTGTAGTCCTTGCCAATATACATACGACAATTTCCAATTAATAAACTACACAATTAGCATCCCTATGGCAACACTTTTGAAATTTTGCAATGTTATTTTGGATACAAAAATATTTAAATGCCACTATTTTTTAATTGGAAAATTACAATATAGTTTTACGATAAATAAGAACTAAATTAGCCAATAAATAATTCAAATGTATAGATTTGCAACATCAAAAACAATGTCTTGTACTACATATACATCTAAAGCAACTAGATATTAGGCGCCCGTGCCAGCACGGGCCCAATAACAACCAAGAAGACTCTCATGTGTTGTTTTATTCTAAGGCGTATCTTATTGAATTGTTGCCACTCATCATTTTATTTGCTTTGCCTGAATATATTAAGCGTTGATTTGGTGAAGCAACTTGTAATAGAGTCAGTCATTCTTGATGTCAAAGTAGTGACAATGGTGCAGAGGCATAGAGAGGAACATTTGCATTTCCCACTTTGAATCCTGTCATAGTCTTCAGGGGAGCGATATTCTGAGGTGATGAATTCAGTTTATCCTTCCATGTGCTCAATAAGTATTCCTACACAGGTGACAAAATCTCCTTCAAAACATGAGAAACCACAACATCTACCGATTGAAGGTCAACTACAGCAGCTCCTAGTTCTTTATGCTGCAAAGGGGGGAAATAGTGAATCGTAAGAAGTTAGATTTTGGAAGTTCCAACTGTAGCACAGACATGTAAAGCATGACTTATGCTAATATCAATCATGCGTACTATTGCCTATGAAGGGACTTACTATTCCAAAACCAAGCTCTATCTTTGTCAACCATTTGTGATGCAGGTTTGTTGTTGCAGCTCCAGCAAGCTAAATACAAAATCCTCAACCATTCACCTTCGAAAAGCAGGGCAATATCCGAAAGTACAAGATGGAAGAGTCCATAAGTAAGGCAACAAACTCGTGGATAAAATGGAAGTAACTGAAACAAAATAAAGACAAAAAAGTTAAAACAAAAACCGAACCAAATAGAACAAGAGCAGATAAGAGTAAGATTGTGTCCCATGAACAAAAGAAAACAAGTGAAAAAACAAGTAGGAGAGAAACCTGTATTCAACCTTTGTTCCATCTTCATTCTATGAATATAGATAAGTTAATAATCTTATACATTAAATAAAATCTAGTATTGGGTTAGTTCTGACATGCATAAGTGAATAAGTTTATACTTTATGGATATATTAAGGATGATAATCGGTATAGAACAAAATAGCAGTACACAAGATGGGGAATATGGGCACAGTTACAACAACAGATTCATTATAGTTCAAAATTTCTTGTTCCATCGAGAATGAATAAGAACAACAATATTGATAAATTAGCTAGACTTGCCTTAAATTCAATAAGACAAGTTGCATACACGCAAATTTCTAACACTAAGTTATGCACATCCAAGAAAGACTCAACCTTGAAAGCATTTGGTACCAAGAGTCATAAAAAAACATACACGCAACAAACAGAATAGTAAAAAATCTAACATAAAGATAAAAGAAAGGTTATAACCTGAACATAGATTTTCTTTTCATTGTACACAGTTTCACCGGGTACCAAAGTCTTAGTACAAAGATCATCTTCCTTGCCCTTAGCAATGAACACGCCTCCATGTATATGAGGCTCCACCACAACCTTACTACCACCCTTAGAAATGAACACGCCTCCATTGCAAAAGAGAACAAGTAAACAAGAGCTAGGCTTCAAGATTCAGACAAATGACAACCTATTATGTTGTTGTTTCCCCTTCTTTTTACACATACTACATCTGTTGGATAGCTGAATTTTCCTTGTCATCATATTATTCTGAGTAAGGCATGCCTCATTCAGAATTTTCCAGGCAAATATCAAAACGTATGTGGGTAATACAACTACGAGCTAAACTCCCAAAAATCAACAAAAATCGTATCTACAGACACAAGAATATCAAAACCCTAAAGCTAAAATTTAGAATTTCAAAGAAACAATTTCTTACCTGATAAACCCTATTTCAACAAAATCCTTTCAATGTGATGAAGCTTTAAGACACCATCTTCTCAAGTGAAGCATTTTAGTGAGGCGTTCTCATCTGTGAGGCGTAACCGTCAGCTCCTCAACAAGAAATCATGAAATCGTGTTCTTCAGCTTTTCAACGTGAAATCGTGAAATCTATGAGAATGTTTGACGGAAATCGTGTTCTTCAGACTTAGCTTGGAGAGAAAATCGTGTTCTTCAAATTGATGGAAAGTTTTTCTGATTTGGGGAAAACGAAAGTCTTAATGTTCTATGAATTACCTGATAAACCTTCAGCGATTCATTGAGAAGTTCTTGAGTGATTCAGCGAGAAATTCTTCAGTGATTCAGCGAGAAAGTTTGACGGAGAGAAAATTTCTTCAGCTTGATTTAGGGGATTCAGCGTGTTCTTCAGTTCTGATTTGGGGGGAAATTAAATATTAATGTTTTATGAAATATTTTTTTTGCATAATAAAAATGGGTGGGAGAATTAAAAATGTTAGAGGGAATATAATATTTTAGTGAAAACTTTAAGGCCACATTTGTAATGTGTTGTTTTAACAATTATAAAAATAGAACACTTTAAAAGTGTGGCCATATATGTAAATAGTTGTTGCCAATTATATCATACTTTAACAACGCTTATAAAGTGTAGTTTATATCATTAAAGAGTACACTTTACAAGTGTTGTCAATATTATCGAAGGTTAAAGTTAAAAACTTGGGCTACGCTTTAAAAGTGTCCCCAAAACTATTTTAGGCAACACTTTACAAGCGTTGTCCAGATTTAGTGTGGCTGTAGGCCTAAAATGTTGTAGTGAACCCTCATGCTATACCTTGTGCAATGTATGGATAGTGTCCCATACCACCATCCACACCAAGGTACCACATTAAGGTCACCAAAAGTGAACTTACAATTCAACCTTTCCATTTTCAATAATACTCATACACAAGAGACCTAAACCTTAATAGGTTATTTCATCACATAAGGACCATCACCTAAGCCAACCCCTAAGTCATACTTGTGCAACGTGCAAGTAGCATCCCATACTACTACTCACACTAAGTACCCCTGTGAAGTCACCATGGGCAAGGCACATTCAAATACAATAAGTCATCACAAGGAATTAACTCATAATACAATCCAAGTATAGCATGCATCATTACATTAGACATTCAAATTAGCATTCTTTATTAGCTTCATTTAGAGTACTTTCATTCATAAGTCATTAAGACTTAGAGAACTCACTATAGGCCTCTTGAAGCCTACTCGTGCCATATATGGATATCATCCCATACTACTGCCCAAACTTCATAGAACTCCTCAAGAAACTATAATGCATATTTCACATGATGGGAATAAGCGTTTAACCGATATAGACCATGAGAGGTAGATCATGGAATCCAGTGTCATGTAACCCCACACCGTAGAAGGTTGTCAACTTGCCTAAGAAAGACCGGTATTTAGCTTAAGTGGATCCACTAGCTATCTTATGTGTGCTCATAGTTATGGGACAATGAGGTTGCTACAAGATACTCCGCTTCACGGATGAGCATCCACCCTAAGAGATTGCTACTAGATACCCCGCCTCAACTCATGGATGAGTATCCATCTCATTCAATATCCTCTCGGTGCTTAGCCTACATTCCCATAGAGTAGTTAACATTTATTACTTTAGTTCATTATTATGGGATAAGAGATTGTTACTAGATACCCTGCCTCGACACACAGATGAGCACTCATCTCAAGAGATTGCTACTAGATACTACGCCTCATCTCACGGATGAGCATCCATCCCATCCCAACATTCATTGGATAGCTCATAGATTCAAATATGAGAAAAGCCTTTCAACTAAAAATCCCATTATCATTCATTAGTGTAAGATTGAGAATATCCTTTCAATCAACACATCATTATCATTCATTAGAGTACAATTGAGAATAGTCTTTCAATAAGTACTTCTTCATTAACATTATCATGAACTTCATTCATTCTTCATTCAAGTGTGTGTGTACGTGAGAATAGCCTTTCACATAATCACCTTCATTCACATGTGTTAATAGAGAGATAACATTCAATCCTAACAATTAGCTTCTAGACATGATCATCGTTCATTCATTTAGATCACACACATGCATCATATCACAATTATACATTAACCTCCACATATAGGGTACAAGGAATATATTCATCAATTTAATACCAAAATATACATAGTAAATAAACACCTCCACCTTTCAAGTGGATTAACATCTAATTCACGATTCTAATTCAACAAGTAATTGATCATAACTTGCCCTTCAAGGGTTATGCTTCCAAATCACCAACACACCAACAATTTACTATAATTAGGGCATGGGTAATGATAGACTTCAATAATTTAAAGCAATTTAGTCAATTTCGATTCACATGCATTCATCATCAACAAACTCACTGCATAAGAGCACAATTTAGGAATCGAAAGAATTCTTGGGTTCAGAGAGTATTTTCATCATAAATCCTCAATTAAACACTAATTCAATCATACTTTGTCATTATAAACCATTTGAAAATGTTTGATGAAAGAACCCATGAGATTGAGTAAAATCAAGTGTTTTTGAGAAACTTGAAAACTTTGAAATTGATTTTGAATGGACTCTATGGGTGAAAGCTACCCCTAGCTGAAGGATCACCATACCTTAATAGATTAATTCCATGAAAATATACTCAATTATCCCTTATTTTTAAGCCCTAAGCCTTCTTCTTCTCTTGTTCTTCAATAGAGGTCTAGAGAGAAGATATTTTGAGAGGGAGGGGTTTGATTTGGGGAATTTGAATAATGAAATCTAAAACAGTATTTTATTGTTTCAATACTCTTAAAATATCTTAATATACTTAAAATAACCGCCCAAACACTTATTAGGACTTGGGTGAATTTACCTATTCACCCCTACACTTGCCTCGACTTGACAGCAAAACAAGTTCAAACGACGGCTCCTCATCTACGGACCGTGGATGGGTTGACGCCTCATGCTTTCCCTCCATCATTTGATTCAGAGAATGGTTTGGGGACCCTTGACCTACAGAGGCCATCCATGGGACGTGGATGGACCTACGGGGTGTGGACCCCTTCCGTAGGTCACCCGATTTTGGGCAGCCTCATGGTTTCCTTGGGGTCTTGGGGCTTCTCAAGGACCTTTAGGGTGGTCCGGGGGGCGGGGTCTTACCTTGACGTCTAACCCCTAAACTCCTCAACCATGGCTCGGGACAACATAAAGTACCATAAAACCTCACACCAAACTCTAACACACACGTTAGGCTCTAGTTTTACTTATTCATTTTTAGGGTCGTTACATTATCCCCCACTTAGGAACATTCGTCCTCGATTGACACTTTAAACACATCAAGGGGTTAACGACTCTAAACAAGCCACCCAAAATCATGCCATATCAATATAAAAGCATAAGCATAGGAGGAAACATCAAGTCCACATCAAAAAGCTCAATGCAACACAAAGAAGGTAGGAACTACTTCTACAAACTCATTATGCACCAAAACTTCATCATTTCTCATTACATTGGAGGTACTTCATTCTCCAAATCATATCATGCTCATTACAACATCACTAAACACATTATGAAATAACTCTCAAAAGCACAATTAGGCATGTTCAACAAGTCAACTCATAAAGAATTTAAACAACTCATTATAGATGTATATCAACATGAGGAACACAATTTTGAAAACTCATTTTCTCATTTAAACAAGAATTCAATTAGAACATGCACAACATAATGAGACCATGGAAACTCAATATCACACATGACTCCAAAACATGAAACAAGCTATATGGAACTCTTGGTGTCAAGCTTGAATAGGAATAGAAGGAAAAAGATAAGGATATCAAAACTCTCACAACCTTACTAACCCCCACTTAGGGGTAAACCCAATTAAGTCTAACATGAAAATAACATAGGAACCTCATTACAACATTCACAACCATAAGGAACTATTACTTACGGGTACCTTCATCCGAATTAGCTTATTTGCCCTTGTTAGCTTGAAGAGCATAGAAACGACTATTCTTTGTAGCATTAGGATCCGGGCCACAAAGAGAAACTTGCTTATCCTCCCTTCCTTTTGCCGAGAGTGTTGGGCAATCTCTCATCTTATGCCCCTTCTTTCCACACCCAAAGCAACCATCGATGTCGGCAAGGCACTTACCCAAATGTTGCTTTCCACACTTTGCACATATAGATTTTTCAAAAGAAGAACCACTTCTTCTCCCTCCTTGGGAACTAGGGTTAGACACCCTATCATTGTTGACCATTGGGGACTCTTGTTGTAGAACCTCTTTTTGGACCTTGGTTGACCTTGTTCTTCGGGCCTAGCCCTTTTTACCTCCTTATTCATTTTCTTAAGTTTCGTCTCCTCAATATGTTGAGAATATACCATGAGCCTTGATATAGCCATGTCATGATGGAGCATTGTCGTACGACATTTTTCTTCCACCAAACCAGACACTCCCATCACAAACTTATTCATTCTAGCCCTAGAATTTGCCACTAAGGTTGGAGCATATTTGGATAGTTAGGTAAAAACTTGAGAGAGTACTCCTTCACACTCATACCCCCTTGATGAAGGTTCATGAATTCTACCAATTTTTGTTCCCTCAACTCTAAGGAGAAAAACCTATCAAGGAATGCCTCTTTGAACACCTCCCAATTTATGGGACCCGCTCCTTTAGGCCTCTCACCCTTCCATTGTTCATACAAAATTTGAGCCAGATCTTTTAGTTGGTAGGAGGCTAACTCCGCTTTCTCCTCCGAAGACACCCCTATTGCACTAAGTATCTTGCTAACCTCATCAACAAACCTTTGGGGATCTTCTTCTACCTTGGAACCTAGAAACTCGGGGGGATTCATTCTAGAGAAATCCCTCAATCTCGAAGCCATAGAACTCTCATTAGCATTCACTCTAGGCCTCACATACTTATTAGCTTGGGCCGTCATGGCTTGAGCTTGAGTAGTTACAGCTTGAGCCATCATCAACAGAGCCGACCTAACTTCCTCATTGGTCATAGCCAGGGGATCCACTGAAACTTGATTTTTTTGATTGCCTAGAGGAACTTGGTCACCTTGAGGACCTTGGGGAGGAACTCCCCCATCCACATCCTCCTCTTCCGCCTTCCTTAGGTTAGCCCTTGTATTTATATCCTATAAACACAAGAGAAGGGTTACGAAACGGACATTTATAGAGCTAAACTCTAAGGCACGACTTCAAGAATATGAAAGAAGTGTAACTTTCTAACGTCCTATAGCCTAGAGCTCATAGATGTGTCGCGACTCACACCGCTGAACAAGACTCTACTAGACGTGGCTTGTGAGACATCAATCCTAAAAAACCATCCCCCAAAACCTTGTGCTCTGATACCATGTCTGTCACGACACAAGGATAGCCCCTGCATGTGACACGGCGTACTCTACCCCGAAGGGGTCTTATACAAGCCTCATAGCTCATTCATTACATAGGTAATAGAAATAGTACGGAATTTAAAGCTTTTCTTTATAAAACCATAAAATACAATCATTCAAAAACATTTAAACGCAAGCGGAAGTCTATATCTCACATGGCCATCTTAGACACAATCGTGAACAAAATAGGGACACGATCCTTTACAATAGAAATCTTAACAATAGTCTTAAAATGGGAAAGAACTAGGAACATTAAAAGTCCTTGTCCTCGACCTATGAGGACATACCCAAAATGTCTTGGAGAACTCTATTCCAAGCTTGACTAGGGAGAACCAAATTGAGTGCCAATCCCTCCACTTAATAAAGGTAAAGAAAATATGGATTAGCACACAAAAATGTACTAAGTATGATGGCCATGCAAAAACATGCTTTAAAAAGGACATTTTGGTTGGAAACCATGCATTATGCCACTTTTTAGAAATATCATGGACAATAGCATAAGAGACATCAAATACAAATATAATCATCATACAAGTCACAACATCACATTTGAGCAATATCAACATGTAACTCTTTACCTTCACATTTAGCCTTCACCTCAAGTAACCCTCATGCTATACCTTATGCAATGCATGGATAGCGTCCCATACTACCATCCACACCAAGGTACCACATTAAGGTCACCAAAGTGAACTTACCATTCAACCTTCCATTTTCAATAATACTCATACACAAGAGACCTAAACCTTAACAAGTTATTTCATCACATAAGGACCATCACCTAAGACAACCCCTACGTCATACTTGTGCAATGTGCAGGTAGCATCCCATACTACTACTCACACTAAGTACTCCTTTGAAGTCACAATAGGCAAGGTACATTTAAATATAATAGGTCATAACAAAGAAGTAGCTCATAATACAATCCAAGTATAGCATGCATCATTACATTAGACATTCAAATCAACATTATTTATTAGCTTCATTTAGAGGACTTTCATTCATTAGTTATTAGGACTTAGAGAACTCACTATAGGTCCCTTGAAGCCTAATCGTGCCATGTATGGATAGCATCCCATATTACTACCCACACTTCATATAACTCCTCAAGAAACTATAATGCACATCTCCCATGATGGGAATAAGCATTTAACCGACATAGACCAAGAGAGCTAGATCACGGAATCCGGTGTCATGTAACCCCACACCATAGAAGGTGGTCAACTTGCCTAAGGAAAATTGGTATTTAGCTTAAGTGGATCCACTAGCTATCCTATGTGGTCACAGAGTTATGGGATAAGGAGGTTTCTACAAGATACTCCGCCTCAACTCACGGATGAGCATCCACCCCAAGAGATTGCTATTAGATACCCTTCCTCAATTCATGGATGAGTATCCATCTCATTCAATATCCTCTCGGTGCTTAGCCTACATTCCCATAGAGTAGTTAACATTCATTACTTTAGTTCATTATTATAGGATAAGAGATTAATACTAGATACCTTACCTCGACTCACGGATGAGCACCAATCTCAAGAGATTGCTACTAGATACTCCGCCTCAACTCACAGATGAGCATCCATCCATCCCAACATTCATTGGATAGCTCATAGATTCAAAGATGAGAAAAGCCTTTCAACTAAGAATCACATTATCATTCATTAGTGTCAGATCGATAATATCCTTTCAATCAACACATCATTATCATTCATTAGAGTACAATTGAGAATAGCCTTTCAATAAGTACTTCATCATTAACATTATCATGAACTTCATTCATTCTTCATTCAAGTGTGTGTGTGTATGTGATAATAGCCTTTTACATAATCACCTTCATTCACAAGTGTTAATAGAGAGATAACATTCAATCCTAACATAATTAGCTTCTAGACATGATCATCATTCATTCATTTAGAACACACATGCATCATATCAAAAATATAAATTAACCTCTACATGTAGGGTACAAGGACTATATTCATCAATTCAATACCACAATATACATAGTAAATAAACACCTCCACCTTCCAAGTTGATCAACATCTAATTCATGATTCTAATTCAACAAGTAATTGATCATCACTTACCTTTCAAGGGTCATTGATGAGTCCACAATTTGGACTCATTTAGCGCTTCATTTTAATAGAAATGGTGTCCTCAAATTCATATTTTGTCTCAATAACTAATATAAATCCTTAAGTTTCAGGTAGTTGGAGTTTGAGACAAGGCATTGACACTACTTGGTAAAAAGGAACAAAACGGCTGAAAAGACGAAGAAAAGAAGGCATGAGGATTGCCTAATGTAATCGGCGAGTCGCCGAATGGCCTTAACCTTGCCCAAAGTTCCCGTATGTTGAGCCCTGAAGGAAAGATCAAGTCGGTGATGAAAAAGAGCAGTCGTCGTGTAGCCGAATAGTTCTGCAAAGCAGTACTATATAGCCCAATGATCCAGAACACGAAGATGCTGAAGGCAAAAGCTGAAAGGCTATGAAGTAGACCAAACGGCGGATCGCAGAGTCCATCGGCGATCCCGACTAACTGCGTCGAGTGAACTTTTGCAGCACATTTTTTGACAACTATAAATACTAGTTTGAATTTTTATCTTAGTATGCAATGTCAGATAAACCATTTTATTTTCTGAGTTTTCAAGTAGAGAACATTTTTGCTTTGCTTTTGGAGATTTGAAGACTTCCAATTCCAAGAAATTGGAAGTGGGTGTTGAAGATTCTTCATCGTAGACTTGTTTAAATTGAATATAAATCATACCCAGTTGATGTTACTTCAGTTTGGTATCATTTTCTTCCTTTTTTATATGTCTAGATAAAACCCCAATTCTTGGGGTGTGATTTTGTGAATATGGGTTAAATTTCCTATTGGGTATTGCTTATTGTTAGTCTATTTGCTGTTTAAATGTGATTTCGTTTAGTAGTTGTGTTTGAATTAAATGGGATTGTAGTTGCAAATATGATTTCATCTTGGTGTTTTTGGCTTGCTCGAGAGAGAGGTTTTAAAACTAAGACTACTAAATCGATAGCCGATGGTTATTGGGTCGTCATGGGTTCAACTCAAGAGAATGAATGGGCTAAGGCAGAGGTTGTGCTTAAAGGTGGCAACTCGGTGTTCGAGAGAAACCGAGTTGATTAGGGATAAGTTGCTCGAGAGAGAATTTACCCCTACTAAAGTCTAGCATAGTTACAAATGCTCAGCAATTGACTATTAATAACATTTACCTGATTGTGTAGTTTATCCCGTATTCCTATCACATCCCAAGAATCCCGTCTCCTATATTCGCATCTTTGTATTTTCGCTGTTTTGGTTGTTAATTGACTACAAACCTCCCTTGATAATTGACATTTGTGTCAACCCCTTAATTTATTATGTTTTTACTCGATAATGTCTTTAGCGATGGTTAACTCTAGCATATTCGCACTTAACTCTTAATTCTCAGAAACCGCTCCCTTGGGACTCGACCCAAACTCATTCGGTTGGGTTATATTACTATTGTATGATCGTAGATACTCAAATTGGAAGTTGTGTCTTGATTACGCAATCATCAAAATGGCGCCGCTATCGGGGAATGGTGTT
Source organism: Solanum raphanifolium (assembly GCA_036250405.1). Classification (NCBI taxonomy): domain Eukaryota; kingdom Viridiplantae; phylum Streptophyta; class Magnoliopsida; order Solanales; family Solanaceae; genus Solanum; species Solanum raphanifolium. Next base: position 29,817 of record JAJOOE010001742.1, read on the forward strand.
ACTTAAGAATTTTGATTTGAGTCGAATTTCACTTTTGTTAGTCGTAGTTCACTTATTTAATTTTTAATTTTATTTTTCTTTGCGTTGCCATTATAAGCAGATACTTGAAGAATGGCAGATAGAATTGGTGGCAAATTGGCTAAGACGAACCAAGGAGTCGAGAGGGACTTCATGTTAGCTGCACTAGTAACTCAGCTGGATGATTTGGCCACCAAAATATCAGTTATAGAAGTACAATACAAAAGAAAAGGGAGGTACATACCCCCTCAGGAGCGAAGAAAATCTAAAGACAGTGAGAACAAATGTATCGAGGATACACTACTAATCATTCTCCAAAAGATCACCGAGCAAGATAGAGTGCTAGAGGAGATGAAGGAGAATATTGAAGTGTTGAATCAAATGGTTGACTCTCACTTGAGATCTATCCAACTGATTGAAACACTCATGAGTCATGTGCCTCATCTCCACCCAAATGAACAATTGGGGTTACCTAGTGACACTAGGGCAAACCCCAATAATGGAGTGTGAGTAAGGTCATGCATCGTGCCACGACGTTAACTAAGGTGCTTCTTGGGAAGGAACCCAAGGTTTTATCGCTTTAAATTGTTATTCTAGAAATAATGATGTGTGGATTGTGTGGGTTAAAGTAGAAGAAGTGTTTGAAAAGTGCAAAATTGGCGAACAAATAATCTAGTTGGCGAATCGCCAAATTGGTTGGCGTGCTCGACTTGGTCCGCTGTCTGGCTCAAAGTAATTTTAACTTGAATCCTGTAAAACTCGGCGAGCCCAGGAGCAACTTGGCGAGTTGCCAACCTGTTCGGCGATCGCGACAAAGTCCACCGTTTGGATCGCCACGTAAATCGGAGGTCATGTAAAACTAGGCGGGATAAATGATCACTCGGCGTCTCGTCGAGTAGCTCGGTGAACACGAATAATATCGCCGAGTGGGCAAAAACTGGACGTTCTTAAAGAGAGCCAAGAAGTTAAATTTCAAATCCTTTCACTTTACCTCACTTTTTATTTGCCCAAACTCAAAGCCGCACTATGTTTCTATATTTCTTGCGTTTTTAGAGTATTATTAGTGTTGATCTGTGCTCGGAGTTGGATTTCATTTCCGCCTAGCATTTCAAAGTAATTTAATCGGCATCAAAGGTTGGTCTTCCTAACCCTAAACTTATTGTTAGTAATTTGTTCTCTTATTCAAATGATATTATCATATTGTTGTGTGTTGGGCCTCTCTGATATAATTAGATTGATTCAAACGCCTATCTTAATTTGAGATGTTGCCCATTTTGTCTTGATTTTTGAAATCTCGTACGCTTGGGCGTTGAAATGATTAAATTTTGTGTGGTTGTGCTTGCATGTCATTTAGTTTGGCCGAGAGAAATCTGAGTATCCCGGGATGATGAGTTTCATGGGTCTTAGTTTAATTTCACTAGTGCAAGTGTTAATTTTGTTTTCGGGGGTTGCGGGGTCAAATTCGAGAAGTTTGGTTGAAAATAGGCACGTTGGGCCATTTGGTGAGCTAGGTCGAGCTCGCTGAACCACTCACCGGTTCGCCTAATGTCCCCATCTCGCCTTTAATTTCATACTTCATTTGATAGTTGAATACTGTACCTTTCGGCGAGAAGCATGAGGTCGCCGAAAGCACTTGGTGACTCGCTGAGAGTATTCTTGATCACCCTTTGTCTGCACCCCTAAATCCTTGTTGCATTGTAACTTTCGGCGGACAAACCCTTGCTCGCCGAAAGTAGTCGGCGATTCTGCGAAAGGACTCTCCCATCGCCGACTTGCTAAAACTTTTGAGCCAATCCCTTCGGCGAGCCGATCCAACTCGCCTAAGAGTTTCAGCGACTCGCCGACTGGTTCGGCAAATCTATCTGCTACTGATTGTCTACGCTTCTAAGTGAATTGTTTCTAACTTTTTCCCGATGTATTGCAGACATGGCTTGACCCAAAGTTCCAGGTAGAAACTTGCCTCCCCGCAATAAGTAAAAAGGGATTAAAATCAACGAAGGTGTAGCTTTATCAAAAGAAAAGGCTACAAAACATTCCACAATTGGTGGGAAGGGAAAAGGAAAAGGCAAGGCACCAACATCATCTGAAGTAAGCTCCGACAACGAAGACATATATGACACTTACCTCACTGTTTCTGAGAGTGAGGGTGAATAACAGGAAAACCAAAGTGCATCCTCTGGTGATGATGAGCTGATAATAGCACAGAGGGCTGAATTGCGATCTAAGAAGTGAAATGATTCACCGATGGAGTGATTGATAGGTACCTCGAGATTATGAGATGTATGAAATCTCATAACTTCCAAATTTTCACAAAGCCCCGTGGCCCGTATATTCCAAGATGGGTCAGAGCGTTCAACAGCGCGTACAGTGCATTGATACCATGCGGGAAGAAGCCAACAGCTAAATTTAAGCCGGTTGACTATGTAGTTGTCAAGGGAAAGAAGGTGCAATGTGACTCTCCTGCTATAAATGTCGTTTTGAGATGCACCGCGACACTTGATGACAATTGTTAGATTATGATCAGCAAGACGTCACTGGACGATATGAAAGAATGGTTGGCCCCGTTAATATCAGACGGAACTCCTAAGTGTCTTGAGGCCCGGGCAGTTATCAAGAAGAAGGACCTAAATGTGGTAGCATGGTATTGATTTGGCTTCATCAGAAGCACGGTCATGCCTTCACAGAATGAATCTATCCTTCACCATGCAAAAGTAGCTTGCTTAGGTTGCCTCATCAAGGGAACAGAGCTAAACCTGGGAAGGATCATTGCTTCTGAGATGCTCATGCGTGCAAGGTAGAGCCAAACCTCACTTCCCTTCCCGATGTTGATCACCTAGTTGTGCAGATGAGCACGGGTGCCTAGAGATGCCAAAAAAGATGTGGAAGTGATTCCCACATCCTCTATCGATATCCTGAGGATCGAGGCAAAATATTTAAAGGACCAAGCTGAACAGAAGAAGAAGGCATCCCTGGTGGATTCTTCCCCGGTTGTAGACACAAAATTATCACCTGCAGAGGCATCTTTGCCTACTCCGGCCCCTTGGCATTCAAGTAATCTTTGTGTTGTATCTTCTGGTGCCCCTAGTTGTTCTGTTGATGTACTGTCTCCTAGACCTGTTGCTGCTGCTGTCTCCCAGACTCCGATCACCCAGGCATCATAAATTTGAATGGGACAGCTTGCCTATTCTATGGATCGTCGGGCAGCTAGGCTCGATACATCTATTTCTGATATGATTCAGGCTGCTTTGACTGTTACTGTGACACCATTGAACGCTGTCATTTAAACTTTTGCGGCAAGGATAGTGGTGTGTGAGAGTGCTCAAGGAGCCACCGAAGAGGTGACAGCTTTAAAAGCTGCCATTGGTGAGCTAAGAAAAGACGTGGACTACCTGAAGTCCACCGATATGTCCATGGTTTTTGGAACGGTGGAGATTCCAGATGTGCTCGAGATGACTCCAACTACCACTGAATATGAGGATATAATGGAGCAGACAGCCGAGCCAGAGTCAGAGGCAGAGACTGCTAAGGAGATGCTTGAGGAGACTAAGGGAGCTGCAGATGAGGACCTGACCGAGACTGGAGCAGCCATGATAGAAGCGGCTGTGCAGGACTCCCTGGCAAATACACTGTTTGCTATCTTTAGTGGAGCTGTCTCTTCTGGGGTTACTCTAGGTACTGAGACCCAAGCCTAGACCGATACACCGGGCATTGATGCCCAGACAAATGGAGCAACTGCTTAGACATGATCCCCTTTTTACCTCCCTCTCTGTCTTTATTTCTTTTCACTTTTTGATATTCTTATTTGCATTTGAGGACAAATGTTTTTTTATTTGTGGTGGGGTGAGGCCCACCTTTGTGTGCTAATTATGACTCTTGTTTTGTTTATTTTTTAGGTTTTTAGTTTAAATTGTGTTGACACTGCTTTATGTGGAAGGTGTGAGCTTGTGGCTACTTCATTTAAAATTGAAAATGATTTTTGACCCTTCCGAATTTTTTTTGCAAATTGTTGCCACCCCTTTTGTTTTGAATGTAGCCGTTCTTTTGCAAATTTGAGTATCGGTACCAATCAATACCGATGACTTAAATAGTGCTCATAATCGAACAAACATGAACGTGCGGCTACGATGAGGCCAAATGAAGTTGCATAGACAATATGTGAACTATTTGCATCTCGTTTTGACTAGCCAATTCTCAAATCGAGTCTTTTGTGATGAACATTGTACACAAGCGAAAGTGTTGAGTCTTGTTTGACTTTGGTGTCGATGCCTTGTGTGATGAGCTTACTGTGAACCATGCATGATAACACCTAGAATTTGCCCTGTTGGTCCAGTCGACTAAGTAATGCTACCTCTTGATATGATCTTAGGCAACTTCGAAGAGTATGAGCCAATTTGACGTATACCTCTCTTTTGGCCTATCTTGAGAGTGTGTGAACCTCTTTTGAACACCCCTTGAGTCTTAACTTTCTTTGGAAGAAACTTGATGAAAACATGACCTTTCTTAAATCCACTACCCATAATCCTCTTGATGTGTGGTTGATTGAATAGCCAACTTAGGCCAAAAGCCTAAGTTGGGGGTGTGGTGAAAAGAGAAGGAAAGTCAAGAAGTGCAAGAAAAGTCTCCTTAAACCCATGGTTTTGAGAAAAATGGAAACCCTTCATATAAAAAAAAGAATGAAAAAGTTGTGGAATAAAGTACAAAAGAAATGGGGTTTCCGAACAATCCATGGAAAGTGATTAATGGAATGACTTATGAGCACTAAAGAAAATGATGAAAGAAGAGGAAATAAAGTGTTGTGAGAACCACAGTTCATGAGGATGAAAGTCACTGAGCCTAAATGACCATACCTTTGCACTCGGCCCCATTACAAGCCTTGAAAAGACCTTTTTTGATCTTGAGTTAGCTGAAACAATTATCTATTAGAAAATACGGGTAAACCTATGGGTGAAAGCATGCATTGTGTTCTTCTTTGCGAGAGTGAGCGTTGCATTTGATTCCAGAACTTTAAATTATTGAACCATTGCGTGTGAATATGGAATCATTCTTTGTTGTGAGGGCATTTGATTTCCTTTGTTGAGCTTGAACTTGCATTTGAAGCAAGTATAGTGAGCTTGAGATTCGTTGATAATGATGTGTCACAACTTGAAACTTTGAGTGCACATTTGATCTTCGCATGAGTTAATTGAGTCTTGTGTAGCACTGTTCGAGACATCCTTTTTGAACTGCCGAACTACAGTTTTACTTGAGGACAAGCAAAATCTTAAGTTGGGGGTGTTGATGAGTCCACAATTTGGACTCATTTAGGGCTTCATTTTAATAGAATTAGTGTCCTCAAATGCATATTTTGTCTCAATAACTGATGTAAATCCTTAAGTTTCAGTTATTTGGAGTTTGAGACAAGGCATGGACACTACGTGGCAAAAAGAAACAAAATGGCTTAAAAGATGAAGAAAAGAAGGCCTAAGAATCGGCTAATGCAATCGGCGAGTCGCTGAATAGCCTTAACCTCGCCCAAAGTTTTAGTGTGCTGAGCCCTAAAGGAAAAGATCAAGTCGGCGATGAAAAGGAGCAGTCGGCGTATAGCCCAACAGTTCCGTGAAGCAGTACTATATCTCCCAATGATCCAGAACACGAAGATGCTGAAGGCAAAAGCTGAAAGGCGATGAAGCAGACCAAAGGGCGGATCGCCGAGTTCATCGGCTATCCCGACTAACTGCGTTGAGTGAACCTTCGCAGCACATTTTTTGACAACTATAAATACTAGTTTGAATTTTTATCTTAGTATGCAATGTCAGATACAACATTTTATTTTCTAAGATTTCAAGTAGAGAACATTTTTGCTTAGCTTTTGGAGATTTGAAGACTTCCAATTCCAAGAAATTGGAAGTTGGTGTTGAAGATTCTTCATCGTAGACTTGTTTAAAGTGAATATAAATCATACCCAGTTGATGTTACTTCGATTTGGTATCATTTTCTTCCTTTTTTCTATGTCTAGCTAAAACCCCAATTCTTGGGCTGTGATTTTGTGAATATGGGTTAAATTTCATGTTGGGTATTGCTTATTGTTAGTCTATTTGCTATTTAAATATGATTTCGTTTAGTAGTTGTGTTTTAACTAAATGGGATTGTAGTTGCAAATACGATTTCATCTTAGTGTTTTTGGCTTGCTCGAGTGAGAGGTTTTAAAACTAAGACTACTAAATCGATAGCCGGTGGTTATTTGGTCGTCATAGGTTCATCTCGAGAGAGTGAATCCTAGGCCTTTTCCCATACATTCAGTTCAAGAGAGTGAATAGGCGAAGGAAGAGGTTGTGCTTAAAAGTGAAAACTCGGTGTTCGAAAGAAACCGAGTTGATTCGGGGTAAGTTGCTCGAGAGAGAATCTACCCCCACTAAAGTCTAGCCTAGTTACAAATGCTAAACAATTGACTATCAATAGCATTTACCCGATTGTTTAGTTTATCCCATATTCCTATCACATCCCAAGAATCCCGTCTCATATATTCGCATCTTTGTATTTTCTCTATTTTAGTTGTTAATTGACTACAAACCCCCTTGATAATTGACATTCATGTCAACCCCTTAATTTATTATGTTTTTACTCGATAATGTTTTTAGCTATGGTTAACTCTAGCATATTCATTCTTAACTCTTAATTCTCAAAAACCGCTCATTTGGGACTTGACCCCAACCCATTTGGTTGGGTTATATTACTATTGTACGGTCGTGGACACTCGAATTGGAAGTTGTGTCTTGATTATGCAAACATCAGTCATACTTCCAAATCACCAACACACCAACAATTTACTACAATTAGGGCATGGGTAATGATATACTTCAATAATCTAAAGCAATTTAAGTAATTTCGATTCACATGCATTCATCATAAACAAACCCACTTCATAAAAGCACAATTTAGGAATTGAGAGAATTCATGGGTTCATAGAGTATTTTCATCATAAATCATCAATTAAACACTAATTCAATCATACTTTGTAATTAGAAACCATTTGAAAACGTATGATGAAAGAACCCATGAGATTGAGTAAAATCTAGGGTTTTCGGGAAACTTTGAAATTGATTTTGAATGGACTCTAGGAGTGAAAGATACCTCTAGATGAAGGATCACCATACCTTAATAGATTAATTCCACGAAAATCTACTCCATTATCCCTTCCCTTCAAGCCCTAAGTCTTCTACTTCTCTTGGTTTTCAATGGAGTTCTAGAGAGAAAATATTTTTAGAGGGAGGGATTTGATTTGGGGAATTTGAATAATGAAATCTAAAATAGTATTTTATTGTTCTAATACTCTTAAAATATCTTAATATACTTAAAATAACCATCCAAACACTTATTAGGACTTGGGGTGAATTTACCAATTCACTCCTACACTTGCCGCGACTTGACAACAAATCAGGTTCAAACGACGGTTCCCCATCCACGGACCATGGATGGGTTGAAGACTCATGTTGTCCCTCCGTCATTTGATTCAAATACATGGTTTGGGGCCCCTTGACCTATAGAGGTCATCCACGGGGCGTGAATGGACCTACGGAGCGTGGATGGACCTACGGGGCGTGGACCCCTTCCGTAGGTCACCCCATTTTGGGCAGCCTCATGGTTTCCTTGAGGTCTTGGGGTTTAGACTTTGGGTCCTCCTCAAGGAACCATAGGGTGGTCCTTGGGAAGGTCGTACCTTGACGTCTAACCAGTAAACACCTCAACCATGGCTCGGTACAACATAAAGCACCATGAAACATCACACCAAACTCTAACACACACACGTTAGGCTCTAGTTTTACTTATTCGTTTTTAGGGTCGGTACAGGTCTATTTCATGTTTTGATCCACATGAGTTAGCTTATTAAGTCTAAATGAAATGATTTGCACTAAGAAATGTAATTGATTCAGAAAGCCATATGAGTGATTGAGTTTGTATGTTTGCTTCTACATAAGTGTTTTTTAGAATTTTAGTGCGCTGCTTGAGGACAAACAACAAGTTTGAGTGTGTCTTGGGCTATTTTGTTATATGATAAAATGTCTTTATGTAATCTTTTGCAGGAAATTGGTTCGTAGCGGTTCACAGAAAATGGATTGAAATAGAAGCATCAGCAACCGACGGAGCCAACGATAGACCGTTGATCCAACGACAGCCCATAGGTGATTAAGCGTATGTGAAGTTCAGGGAAATCTGACCAATTGTGAAACCACAAAAGTGAATGACTGACCGTAGGTCAAATGACGGCCCGTCCTGCACATCCGTCGATTAGATAAAAAAGGGGAGGTCCAGTACCTGAGCCACGAAGGTGACCCACGGACCGTAGGTTGACCCATAGTCCGTAGGTCAGGCCGTTAGTCAAATCTTCATCTGACCAGTTATCTTTTTTTTTTCATTTCCTAGTTGGTTTAGTACTTTAGTACTATACATATTAGTTGTGATTTTCATTTTTGGGTGTCAGACAATATTTCAGACTTGTGTTTTGGTCTTTTGGAATTAATTTTCAAACTTTTAGCAAATTAATTTCCAAAAGTTGGTTTTATGCAATATCAGTTTGAATTTTAATTCAAGATTTCGGTTTTCATCTATTCTAATTGTATGTTCATGAATTATTTTAACTCTAATATGAATTGTGAATTCTCAAGCATGAGTAGTTAAATACACAACTAGGGTTGTGGCACCATGAACAATTAACAACGTATGACTAATAACTAAGTAATTCTTGAATAGTGCTTATGCATGTATTGTTAATCTTTTTGTTTAAAAGTTTTTCTAGTGGTGCGCACCGTTAGAACTCGCATCGTTCCTACTTGCCTTACCAAAGGGGTAATGAATGAGAAAAAGATTAAACAACACAGATTTACATAAGGATTTGCTGCTACCTAATAGTCTGACTTTAATCAGTTGACGTGAGGGTGAATACCCAACTCAATTGACAAGAGGACTAATTTGGGGTAAAGGTAAGGGTTAGTAAAGCACATACCAGTAGATTTACCAAGTCGCGAGTGAAAGTTTCTACTTAGATTACCAATCACTTAGGGATACACAACTTATCGGCCTTGCATGTCAAACACTAGGATATAATTGCAATTATTAGGAATACTACGTTATGAGCTTGTGGGGAACACATATGCCCTATTTTCCATCTTATATTGATATCTCCAATTGTGAATCTTGTTTATTAGTTACTTAATCATTCAAATCAACAATCTCCTATTTTAGTTACAAAAACCCTGTTTATTTTTCTCGGAAATAGTTTGACTAAAAGAGACAATCGTAAGTTAAGATTAAGTCTAAACCATATTCCTCGTAAGATTGACCCCAACCTACAAGTTGGGTTCATTATTTGGCAACGACCTCTTATACTTCTTTCGGGAGGTGTAATTTGGGCTTATCAAATTTTTGTGTCACTTCTGGGGAATACAACTTTTAGATTAAACTAACTATATTGTTGAACTTTAGTCATGTTTTTCCTGATTTTACATTTTTATTTTAGTTTTGTTTTCTACAGGTTTCAACTCTAGTGTATGACAAGTACACGGAGTCTAGGAGAACCCTTGACCCGCTACAATCCTAAATAGAGAATCACTTTGTGGAGAATGGCTAATCTTGGTGTACACAATAATCAAATCAGAGAGGGTCAAGAAAATGGAGTTGGGTTTCAACCTCCTCCAGTTTTTAATGTGCCTGCTCAGGTTCAAGGTGGTTATATAATAAGAAATGCAGACAGGGTGCAGAATCTGCCAGTACCGACGGCTCGTGATAACTACAGGGTTGACTATGATGCGGTTGGATCAGGTTGGTCTATTGTTCTCCTTCCTCTACCTCCAGGACATACATTTGTGGTAACCATCAGTCTTATGCAAATGCTTACAGCGAAAGGGTTGTTTGTTGGATTGGCTTCAGAGGATCCATACGCTCACATGGCTAAATAAACTAGTGTTTGTAAGAGCTATGTGGGACGATCGGAATTGGATATGAATATCATAGGTTTGAGAGTATTCCCATTGTCGTTGACTGGTGATACTGGTTTGTGGTTTTTTGAGCTTCCATACAATTCGATATATACATGGGACCAATTGCATAAGGTATTCATGGCGTGGTATTTTCTAATGTCCAAGAAGTTGAATTACGTAGATAAACTAAATAATTTCGCAGCACTACATACAATGTCAGTAAGTAGTTCATGGGATAGGTTCACTGGATTCATGAGGAGTGTTTCAAATCATCACATATATGATGAGTCACAGAAGGAGTACTTCTACAGAGGACAAGATGACAATTGAAAGGTTGTGTTAGATACTATTATTGGAGGATCATATGTTAAGTGTAATTTTGAGGAGATTGCTGAAAAACTTGAAAGGATTTCCCAAAACAATAAGGCGTGGAGCACTAGAAAGGAAAATACTTGCAGGAGCACATTTTCTGTCCAAACTACACCAAGTCAATTAAATGATGACATTAGTGTAGAGATGGCTCATATGAGGACAAAGCTTGGCTTAGTATTAAAACATGTGAGTGGAAGTGTAGAAAAGGTGAATGCGGTAAATTATCTAACTAGACCTCCAACACTGCCAGTTGAAGAGTACTACTATAAAGAGGATGCAACTTTTGTTCATGATCAGACGGGGGGGTTTCCGAACCAACGCCCAAGGTTCCAACTCGGATATTTGGCACCAAGGTCAAGGAAACCATGGATGAATCTATCGAAACTACAATCGTGAGGGAAACAATGTCTGGGATAGGAACTATAATCGTGATAACAATTACAACCGGAACAATTATGGCAACAAGAATGATAAGGTTTGACCCTACGTTCCCCTTGTAATAGAAAGGTTGGTACAAGTACGAATCGTATTGAGAATATGATGTAGAAAATGATGAAGAGGTTTGATCCGACAGTTGAGAATGTAAATGAGATGAGAAATGATTTGTCGGGAATCGGTGAGAAGCTTGATGCACATGTTGTGTCGATCAAGCAACTTGAGCAGCAGTTTAGTTAGTTGTCCGCTACTGTGAACCCACGCCAGCCTGGCACACTTCCTAGCAACACCATCCAGAATACGAAAAATGATAGGCATAGTATGGCAGTCACGACTCATGGAGGAAAATAGACCATTTACCCCCTAAGCCATCTGAGGTTGAAAGAGTGATAGAAACAGATGTGGATAAGAACGAGGTGACTGGAATTTCGAAAGATGACACAAAAAAGGAAGCTGAGGTGACCCAAAAAGTTGTTCCCATGCCTAGACCTCCACCTCCATTCCCACAAAGATTGGTGAAAAAGAATCAATAGGGAATATATCCTAAGTTCATTGCTATGTTGAAACAACTATCCATAAATGTCCCATTGATAAAAGCTTTGGAACAGATGCCTGGGAATGCAAAATTCATGAAAGACTTGGTGACCAAAAATAGGGCTGTTAGTATTGAGAATGAGGAGAAGGTGGAACATTGCAGTGTTATTGCTACTAGGTCACTTGTGCATAAGAAAGAGGATCCTGGAGCATTCACTATTCCTTGTACCATTGGGATATTACACTTCGTGAAAGCGTTGTTTGATTAGGTGCCAACATTAATTTGATGTCATTGTCCATTTATAAGAAGTTGGGTTTAGGAGCTCCAAAGACGACTCTGATGCGTTTTCTTGTGGTTGATAGAACTGTGAAGAGGCTCATTCGAGTGCTCCAAGATATCCTTATGAAAGTAGAGTTATTCATCTTTCTAGAGGACTTTGTGATACTTGATTATGAGGTTAATTTTGAGGTTCCCATCATCTTAGGGAGACTATTTTTTGCTATTGGGTGTTCCTTGGTCGATATGGAGAGAAGGAAAATGAAGTTTCGATTAAATAATGAGGAGGTAACTTTTAACATCTGTAGGTCTATGAAGCATGAGAGTGATCTTAAATTGGTATCGGTTGTAAATCATATTGAAGAGCGAGAATCTTAAGTGTTAATTGAGGAGAGGCTAGGTGTTGATGCACTAGCATCTGTGATGATGAATTTTGACATTGATGATATTGATGACTGATTAGATAGTTTCTTCACTTGATAGGTTCAAGTTCCATTTCAAACCACAACGATTGGAATTAGACATGAAGAATCGAGACACCGTACCTACAAAATCGTCTGTAGATGAGCCTCCAAAACAGGAACTTAAGGTTCTCCCATCCCACTTGAGGTATGTATTCTTGGATAAAAATAACACTTAACCAGTAATCATTGCTGCTAATTTGAGTGACGAGCAAATAGAGGTCTTGGTATCAGTATTGAAGAAGTTTAAGGGGGCTATAGGATGGACTATTGCGGACATCATCGGGATTCCACCTGGCATTTTTTCTCACAAAATCCAACTCATGCCAGATAGTAAGCCAAGTACTGAGCATCAAAGGAGACTGACCCCTTCCCCCCCTTATGCAAGAGGTTGTGAAGAAGGAAATCATTAAGTGGTTAGATGCATGAGGGATATATCCTATTGCTGATAGTAGTTGGGTTTTCCCAGTTCAGTGTGTGCTAAAGAAAGGAGGAATCAATGTAGTTCTCAATTCTATAAATGAGCTTGTTCCAATGAGTCCGCTGACTGGTTGGACAGTGTGCATGGACTACCACAAGTTAAATGCATGGACTGAGAAAGACCATTTCCAAATGTCGTTCATGGATCAGATGCTAGATTATCTCACTGGTAAGGATTGGTACTGTTTTCTATATGAGTATTCGAGCTACAATCAAATCTTCATATCTCTAAAAGACCAAGAGAAGACCACCTTCACTTGTCCTTATGGGACTTTCGCTTTCAAAAGGATGCCATTTGGGTTATGTAATGCTCCAGCGACCTTCCAACGATGTATGATGTCAATATTTTCAGATATAGTGGAGGGTACGATTGAGGTATTTATGGATGGCTTCTCTGTGGTAGGTGACGTTTGATGATTGTTTGATGCATCTAGCCAAGGTACTAAAAATATATAAATAGTACAATCTTGTGCTCAACTAGGAGAAGTGCAACTTTATGGTGAAAGAGGTATAGTTCTGGGTCATCGGATTTCACAAAAAGGTATAGAGGTTGATAGAGCCAAAGTTGAGGTAATAGATAAGCTTCAACCATCAATCTCTGTTAAAGGTGTTTGAAGTTTTTTTGGGCATGCGGGTTTCTACCAAAGATTCGTAAAGAATTTCTACAAAATTGCACACCCATTGTGCAAGATACTTTAAAAGGAGTCTATGTTTGAGTTTCATGAGGCTTGTCTGAGAGAATTTGAGGAGTTGAAAAAGAAACTAGTGGCAGTACCTATCATTATTTCACCGAATTGGGGGAAACCGTTTGTAGTAATGTATGATGCAAGTGGGGTGGCGCTTGGTGTGATATTGTGACATTGGAGAGACAAGATTCTTCACCTGATTTCCTATGCTAGCAAAGCTCTGAATATGACTCAAATGAACTACATTGTGTCTGAACATAAACTCCTTTATGTGGTTTTTGCATTTGAGAAATTTAGATCCTACTTGATTGGTACTAAGGTCATAGTGCATACTAACCATTCTGCATTAATGTATCTGAAGGGAAAAATGGCTACAAAACCAAGGTTGATTAGATGGGTGCTCCTACTACAAGATTTTGATTTGGAGGTAAAGGATAGAAATGGAACATAAAATCACGTTGTTGATCACTTTTCCAATCTCGAGAAGGAAGCTATGATCAAGCTAGATGATGGGATTGAGATTAATAACACGTTCCCTGATGAAGATGTATTGGTTGTATCATGACCTAGGGGTACCCCCTAGATGTGATAAGGCGCACTCAACCCCGAAAGGTCCCATACAAGCCCCTTAGAATATCATTACATAAAGCAATATAAATGATGCGGAATTTAAAACTTTATCCATACAATCAAAGTCTTCTATAAAAGCAAGATGAAGTCTAGACTTCACTAAATTAGGCATCTATTACAATCCTTGAATCCAAATAGGGACACAACCCTTACTACATAGTCCAAAAATGAAATAACTAGAAAGAAACTACAAATGACTCATCCGTCCTCAAATCTTGAGGACTCACCACAACCTAGGAAAATAGTCGATCCAGACTTGAACCTAAAGAAGATCGCCTTAAGAACTGGACCCTACACTTAGTAAATATGTAGGAAATATGGGTTAGTACAAAAATGCACTAAGTATGATAGCCATGTATAAAAACCGTTAAAACATGCTGAAAGGGACATTTTAGTTGAAACCATGCTATATGCCAATTTTGAGCATCATCATAGAGATAGTTGGAAAACGTAACCCATAAACACAACTTATTTAGAGATCATTATAGCATAAAGGATAACAACATAGTCATAAGCATAGCTTCCATCATAGAGATAATGCAATCATCAATCATAATGAGGCATAGTTCATGTACATAGTCAGTACTTAGATCATCATATCATAATATAACCATCATAAAAGTAATCCTAAGTTATACTTGTGCAATGCATAGATAAGATCCCAAAATCCCATCTATACTAAGTACAACGTTTAGGCCACCATAATCATACTTATCATTCTTTGACCTCACATACTCATAGATAAGGAAACATTCACCTTTCATAACTCATATCAATAAAGGAAAGACACTCATTGAAACAATCCACATTAAGCATACATCATTTCATAAACCTTCATCACATAAAAGGAACACACCATAACTACTCTCAAAAGCCTACTTGTGCAATGCATAAATGAGATCCCATACACTCACACATACTAAGTAGTGCCTCTTGAGGAGCCATAGTTCATAATCATTCATTGTGGGGTTAAGCCTTTACCGACATAGACCATGTGATCTAAACATGGAATCCGGTGTTACCCACACCGAAACGGGTGTCCTATTTGCATAAGGTCGAACCATTATTTTAGCTTAGGTGGAATCCACTAGCTATAGACCTATGCGGGCACATAGTTATGGGACAAGGAGATTGCTACTAGATACCCCGCCTCAACTCACGTATGGGTATCCATGTCAATAGATTACTTCTAGAAACCCTACCTCAACTCACCTGAGGGCTTCAATCTCATATTAATATCCACTCGGTGTTTAGCATTAATCCCCACAAAATACGTATCATATCATTACTTGAGTTCATCATTATAGAATTATGTATCAACACTCAATCCAACATCATTTATAGGATAGCTCATAAATTCAATAGGTGAGAATAGTGTCACGACCCAGGGGTACCCCCTAGACGTAACATGGCATACTTGACCCCGAAAAGGTGGCATACAATCCCTTAGCATAGTCATACACATAAATCCATAAGAATGATTCGAAAAATTTAAAACTTTTACAATCGAAGTTCAACTTCTTTTTCATAAACGAAAATAAGAGTCTAGACCTTGTCTTAAACACCAGCTAGTACAATAGATAGTACAAATAGGGTCAAAGCCCTTTACATCAATAAAGTCTGAAAAATAGAAAGTACAATAGAGACTAGCAATGAATAATGTCTTGTCCTCGAACTTGAGGACTCACCAAGCTTAGGGAATAGTCAACCCAAGTTTCTCTTGAAATAAGAAGTACGTCTCAATGATCGGAACCTACACTCATAGTAAATGTAGAATAAATGGGTTAGCACATAAAGCACTAAGTATGGAAGCATGCATAAAATCCTTGAAATATGATAAAAAAAGACATTTTAGTTAAAAAGTATGCATTTGTCAAGTTTGAAAATCAACATGCACTTTCAATGTAAAACACAAGTCATAATCACATTTATCCTCAAAACATAGTGAAACCATTACCTTAGAAACTCTAAGGAACACTTTTGCAATGTATAGTTGGCATCCCATAATACCAACCATACTAAGTACTCCTTTGAAGCTACCTTAGTCATACATATCACCTTTAGACCTCATCATAATCAATAGTCATAAATAAGGAAATAGTCATGTACATTACTTGAACATAAGGAAAGTCATTCATAGCAACCATCCATTAAACATGCATTTATACATTCATGTCTCATCATAGCATAAAGAAACCATCTTACAATCCCTTTCAAAATCTACTTGTGCAATGTAAAAGTGAAGTCACATACCCCTACTCCTACTAAGTAAACTCATCAAGAAGTCATAAGTATAGTTCGTATCATATTCATTATCTTGTAATATAGGGAAGAATAGCCATAACTGACATAGACCATGTGAGCGACATGGAATCCGGTGTCATGTAACCCCACACCGAAAGAAGGTGTCCTACTTACCTAAGGTAGAACTAACATGTTTAGCTTTTAGGTTGATCCACTAGCTAAAGTCCTATCTGGGCACATAGTTATGGGATAGGGAGATTGTTTCTAGAAACCCGACCTATTGTATTGGCGGAGGAGTTTCCATCTGATGAGAATAATATAAATGACCCGGCCTATTTTATTGACGGGAGGGCCTCTACCTCATTGACCATATCCACTCGGTGCTAAGCATCGTTTCCCAAATTATACAAAATTAGTCTTGAATTGTATTTACATGTGTGAAGGAATAATTTTCCCTTACTTCAATACAACTCATAAAATAGCTCATAGATTCAATAAAGTGAGAATGTACTTTCAACCTTAGAATCGTCATTAACATGTGAGTAAACCTTTCATATTATTGTTGATAGTGTTTCATGAGAATGGTCTTTCAATCAACACAACAACATTATCATCATCCTAGACAATTCATACATAATCAAGTGTAAGGGTAAGGGAAGAATGGCCTTTCAACAATACCTCAATTTACACAATAGTCATAGGATCTTCACTTTCTTAGTGAATCATGAGTTCATACACAACATTCATCAACATGTACAAACTTTCATAACTTACCCTTCAATGGTCATGAATCATGTCACACAATCACACCTAGAAATACTACATTAGTCATGAACTAAACAAGATTCAATAACTACAATACTATAGAAACAATTCATAGTATTCACCTTGCATCAATACACCCATCACAATTCATGAAATTGGGTTAGGGGGGAAGTCATGGGTTCATGGGGGATTTTACTATAAAAATCACCATTAAACATCATATCATCCATAATATAAGACAATTAACTCAATGAAATCGTTTTTAGGAAGAACCCATGGCTAGATTGAAAACCCTAGTTTTTATTGAAAAATCTATCAATTTGAAATTAGAGTTGAAGGGATTTAGGGAAGGAAATTTTCCATAAATCACGACTCACATACCTTAATTGATGCTTTGACCACGAATTGGTGTTGAGAAGATGGATTCTTGAGCCCTATTCTTCAAGTTCTTGAGCTTCTTCAATGGAGGAACTCTAGAGAGAGAAATATTGGAGAGGAGAGGATTTTGGGGAAATATTTGGGTGTTGTGAATTAATGAGTGAAATTAGGTGAATTTGACTTTAAAATAACTTATATAGTACCCCTAAAAATACCAAAAACGACCCTCACTTTGTTTGGACTTAAAAAGGAAAAGAACCAATTGTCCCTTATTTAAGGACCACGCCCAGGTGCCACGAGCACCTTCACGAGCCGTGGTGAGGACAACGACTCGTGGTCCTTCTCGTGAAGATTTGGGGCAGTAGCCCCTCTAAGATGGCATGAGCCTTTCAAGCCCAAGGCATCACCACGAGAGGCTCCACGAGCCGTGGTCCTTGAGGCAGTAGCCTCGCCACTTAGGGGACCTTAGCTTATTTACTAAGGAAACTCCACGAGGCCTCCCACGCACCGTGGTCATGACCACGAGCCGTGGTGAATGATGTGGAAGTTGAGGCAGTAGATAGGGAAATTGGTGGCCACATTTTCATGACCAAGGCAAGACCACGAGCTGCCTTCACAAGCCGTGGTGAGGACCACGAATCGTGGTCCCACTCATGAAGGTGGGTCAGTAACTACAAGCTAGGGGTAAGCCTTGTCCTTTGGCTTGGGCTTGGCCCCTTTGCCTTGCACTTGCCCCTTTTGCCTTAACCCTCATTTATGGCATTTATCCTCACGTTTAGGCTCTCGTTTAACCTACCATTTTGTGGAGTGTTACAAATAGCCTTTCAACCTAAGGATCATCATATTCAGAGAAAACCTTTCACAACATGTCATCATCATTCATAGGTGTACAATTCAGAATAATCTTTCAATCAACACAACATCATTAGCATAATCATGGACATTTCATTCATAGTCATGTGCAAGGGTGTAAGTGAGAATAGACTTTCAACAATACCATAATTACATCATAATCATAGAAACTTCATTCTCAAAGCGTTCTTAAAGCACATACATAAATCTCCTATAGCATGCATAATTCTCATACGTTGCCCTTCAAAGACCATGGATCCCATTCATTCGACATATCTAAAATTACTACATTAGACATGAATAATAACATGATTCAATTAATTCAATTACTACAAGCAGAATCTCATAACATACTTCTATAATTAATAAACCCACATCACAAGATTATAATTGAGTAATATGGGCTTTCATGGGTTCTTGGGGTAATTCAACATAAAATCCATAATAAATCATCAATTAATACATAATATATCATAATTCAATCATTAGAAACGTTTTTTAAATGAACCCATGAGATTGGAATCAAACCCTAACTCTGGGGGATTTCTATCTTTGAAATTGGGGGTTTTGAAGGGACTCTATGGATGAATTATATCCATTGATAAAGATCTACCATACCTTGTATATAAAGCCTTGAAAAGGTTGCAACAATGGAGACTTGTTCTTGACCTAGCTTCAAGCTCTATCTTCTTCTTCAAGTCTTAGAGAGAGAAATATTTGAAAGGAGAGCTTTTGGGAACTTGATTTGAGTTTTGGGAAATAACGAGTTGAATAGTGACTTTAAAGGGTTAAAATAACTTATATAGGTGTACTAAGTCTATACAAATTTACCTCACTTAATAACCACCTAATTGGAAATTTCCTAAAAAGCCCCTCACTAGGCAACCATGTGCCTGGCACCACGACAGGCTCCACTAGCCGTGGTCCATTCCCGTGGTCCTTGGGCATTGGCTTGGCTTTCAGGATTTGGCCTCCACACGGCTAAGGCAACTTCACGGGCCTTCCCACGAGCCGTGGTAAAGATCACTGGCCGTGAAGTGGCTTGTGAAGGTGTGCCACTTCGAGGCAGCTTCACCCTAGGTACTACCTTAGCCACCACGAGCCACACCACGAGCTGTGGTGGTCACCATGAGCCGTGGTGGTCACTACGATCTATGGTTTTGGTCGTGAAGTGGGGTTGTGCTAAGGAAGCTTTGGGGCAGCCTTAGCCCTTGGCTTGGGCCTTGGCCTTTGGCCTTGGATCTTGTCCTCTAGTCTAATCTTGTAGCCGTCAAACTTAGCCTTAGATGGTCTACTAAACTACGGGGTGTTACAATATCTCTCCCTTGGGAAAATTCGTCCTCGAATGGAGATTCTAGGCACTTCTTAAGGTCACGACTCTAGACTAGCAACCCATCATGCATGCAACATCAAAATAATGCACAATTCAAAGGAGGAAACATCAACTCCATCTCAACATACTCAATACATCAATAGGAAGTAGGAACTATATCTAAACACCCATTATGCATAAACTCAACATTTCACATAGTCATAGGAGGAACTACCTTCTCCCACTAAAAGCATGCTCAACTCACTAATATGAAGCCAATTATGCAATTACTCTCAAATGCATACTAAAGCATGTTCGACAATTTATCTCATGAAGAATATACGCAATTCATAAAAAATGCACAACAACATGAGCAACATATAAATCATGAAAACTCATTTAATTACTAATCATAAACTTCTCAAGAACATTCATCACAGAAGGAGATTGTGGAAATTTATAAAACACACATGACTCCAAAACATACAACAAGCCCAAAAAGGAACTCTTTGTCTCAAGCTAGAATAGGAATAGAAGAAAGAGATGAGGATATCAGGACTCTAAAAAATCATGCTCCCTAAGCACACCATCTCCCCCTTGGGAGGAAGCCCCTACTAATTGATGAGTCTACGATTTGGACTCTTTTAGGGCTTTATTTTGATAGATTTAGTGTCCTCAAATGCATATTTTGTCTCAATAACTGATGAAAATCCTTGAGTTTCATTATTTGGAGTTAGAGACAAAGCATGGACACTATTGGGCAAAAAGGAACAAGACAACTGAAAAGATGAAGAAAAGACGGCCTGAGGATCTCCTAAACCATTAGGTGAGTCACCGAATGGCTATGATCTCGCCTAATGTTCTAGTGTGCCAAGCCCTAAAGGAGAAAATCAAGGCGGTGATAGAAAGGAGCACTCGGCGTGTCGTCAAATAGTTCCTCTATGCAGTACCTTATCGCCCAAAGTTACATAAGCTCAAATTTGCTGAAGACCAAGGCAGAGAGGAGAAGAACCAGACCCAAGGGCGGATCGCTGAGTGGATTGGCGATACCGACTAACTGCACCGAGTTCGCAACACACTTTTTGAAAACAATAAATACCTATTTAAATTTTTATTTTAGGAGGAAGCTTTACAATTCAGAAACGAATTTTTAGAATTTTCAGTTTTAGAACATAGTTTTTGGAGACAATTTTCCTTAGCTTTGAAGAGTTGAAGATTTCCATTTTCTAAGCAATTGGAAGCGGGTATTGAAGATTTTTCATCCTTGACGTGTGTAAAGAAAATATTTATCGTACCCATTTGATGGAAACTATTTTTGGTATCGATTACTATCTCTTTACTATGTCTAGATAAAACCCCAATTCTTGGGATGTGATTTTTGTGAATATGGATTGAATTTACTGCTGGGTATTTCTTATAGATAGTTATTTTTCTGTTAAAAGGGGATTTCGTTCAGTAGGTTTGCTTGAATTTAATGGGGTTGTAGTTGTAAATACAATTTTATCTTAGTGTTTTTGGCTTGCTTGACAGAGAAGTTTTAAAGCCAAAACTACTGAATCGATAGTCGGCGGTTATTGGGTTGTCCTGGGTTCAGCTCGAGAGAGTGAATCCTAAACCCTCTCCCACACATTCAACTCGAGAGAGTGAATGGACTAAGGTGAAGGTTGTTCTTCATTGCCGCTTATTGGTGTTCGAGAGAAAATTTACCCCCATTAAAGTCTAGCTTGGTTACCAATTTATAGCGATTAACGATCAATAGTATTTTTCCGATGGTTTATTTTAGCCCATATTCCTATCACATCCCATGAATCTCGTCTCCATATTTGCATTTTCGTTTTAGTTGTCATTTTAGTTGCTAATTGCTTACAAAACCCCGTTTGATAATTGACACTTGTGTCATCCTTTAATTTATCATGTTTTTACTCGTAAATGTCTGTAGCTATGATTAACTTGAACACATTTTTACTTCTCTATTGATTCTCAATTAGAAACCGCTCCCTTCGGACTCGACCCCAATTCACTAGTTGGATTATATTACTACTGAACGACCGTGGACGCTTAGTATTGGATGAAGCGCCCGGATACGTCAAATTAAAATGGCCCCACTGCCGAGGAGTGGTGTTACATAAGCAGTTTTAGTTAGGTTAAAATTTTCTCTTATTAGTTGTAGTTCTACTTATATAATTTTTAGTTTTGTTTTGTTTGTTTGTGTTGAAATCAGGAAGTATGAGCGTAAACGGAAGAAATGGCAGCCAAGTAGGCCATCAAGACGACATCGGAAATCTCAACGATGTCAACGAGCCTCATGCTACTGACCCCCATCTCATGGGTGGTATTGGGTGCCATTCGCTTACCTCCAGCCGAAGGGAATGCGGTGTTCCACATCACGAGTACTATGTTGCAACTCTTGCAACGAAAAGGTCTTTTTAGTGGTTTGGCTCATGAGGATCCCCATGATCACATTAGAAACTTCGTGGATGTATGCGGACCATTCTCCTTCAAGTATATATCCCAAGAATCATTCTAGTTGAGGTTGTTCCCTTTCTCTTTAATGGGAGAGCGGTGCAAGTGGCTAGCTGAATTGCCACGTGAATCAATCACTTCATGGGAGGAGTTGGTCACCGCATTTCAAGTGCGATTTATCCCTTCTTCAAATATGATGACTCTTCGGGACATAATTGAGAGCTTCAAGCATCTAGAAGGCAAGCCTATTCATCAAAACTTGGCTGCGATTCAAAAAATTGGTACTTCAATGCCCAACCCATGGCTTTCCGGATAACGTGTTGTAGTATTTTTACCGAAGTTTGGATTCAGTAAATAAGGGTTTTGCTGACCAACTCTCTTCGAGAGGTTTGATGCAGCAACCTTACGTGATAGTTGCTCAGCTCCTGGATGGCATGACTACCATAAACAGGGCATGGTATACCCGTGAAGACCAGGTCTACCCTCTCACGTTCAAGTTAACTAAGGAACAAATGAAGAAGGACCAAGAGAGAGACCAAAAAATGGCTAAGATCATGACACAACTTGATATTTTGTCTAAAAATGTCATGGGACCTGGTTCTCGAAGTGTCAATGCCGTGGGTGTCGAGTGTGCTAATCCTGATGAATCAAAGTTTGAAGCCTTTTATAATAAAGAGGTTAATTCCCTAGCCAACCAAGGCGGTGGCCATCGTTCAAACTACCCGAGGCAGGGTGGTAACCAAGGTTGGACTAGGGATGAAGGTTGGAAATATCGAGATCGTGAATGGAGGGACCATAATCCGAATTGGAAGGATGGGGAGAAGGAGAGGTATGTTCCTCCCCACGAGTGCCAAAAACCAAAAGATTCGGAAGGTGGTCGGTCTGAGGATATGCTCTCTTGTATCATCAACAAAGTTGAAGGGTCAGACAAAATTTTAAAAGAAATGAAAGAAGATGTATCTACCCTTAGCCAGACTGTCACCTCTCATTCAGTGTCAATCAAGCAGTTAGAGACCCAAATGGGTCATATATCATCTCATCTCAACCCGAGACTGCAGTGGGGTTTGCCTAGTGATACTATGGCTAACCCCAAGAATGAGGTTTGAAGGTGGAGTTGTGTATTGTCGCGACATTAACTAAGCATTGATTGGGAGGCAACCCAAGACCTCTTAGTTCTTTATTTTGTTTTGATAAAATAATGGTGTATTGATTGTCTAGGTGGAAGTGTGGAAAGTGTTCGAAAAGTGCATATTGGCAAGCATCAGGTCCATTCAGTGAATTGCCGAAGAGGTCGGTGACCCCGACCCAAACCGTCGTCAGAGTCAAGAAAATTTTACATTGGTGTCTGTAAAACTCGGTGATCCTAGGAAATTATTGGCGAATCCCCGATCATGTCGGCGATTCCAACGGAGACCGCCATTTGGACCCCCAAAATAACTGGAGGTCCTGTAAAATTCGGCGAGATGAATCACTACACAGCGTGTCGCCGAGTGGCTCGGCGAGCATGACTATGTCACCGAATGGGCAAGAACTAGATGGTTTTTCAGGCCAAATGTTTAAAAGTTTCAAATTCATTCACTTTCCCTCACTTTTGATCTTCACATCCGAACTCTAGTTTCTATATTTCTTGGATTTTTAAAGTAGTTTTAGAGTTGATTTGTGCCCGGAGTTGGTTTACATTGCCGCCTAGCGATTAAATCTTAACTTAATTAGCATAAAAGGTTGGTTTCTTGAACCATGAGTTTATTTTTGACATTTTGGACTCTCATGCACATGATCTTATCGTGTTGTGGTGTCCTGGGCCTCTTTGATAGGATTAGTATGCGTAAATACCAATTTTAATTCAAATATCATGCCCGTAGTGTTTTGGTTGTTGAAATTCCGTAGCTTGGTGCATTGAAATATATTAAAACTCTGTTGGTGGTTCTTGTATGTTATGGGTCTTGTTTGAAATTATGATGTACATGCTTTAATTGTGTTTTCAGGGGTTGCAGGGTTGAATTTGAGAAGTTGTGTTGAAAGTAGGCACGTTGGGTCATTTGGCGAGCTAGGTCGAGCTCGCCAAACCACTGAGCGGTTCGCCGAAGTTCCCCATCTCGCCTTTAATTTCATGCTAAATGTGTTGCTTGGTTTTGTGACTTTCGGCGAGAAGCCCGAGATCGCCTATGGCACTCAGCAACTCACCGAACGAGTTCTTAATTGCCCTTTGTATGCACCCCTGCATCCTTTCAGCACTATACTTCTCAGCGAGAAAACCCTTGATCACCGAAAAGATGTCGGCGATCCGCCAAAGAGTTTGGCGGGTTTGCCTGCAACTGATTTTTTGTGTTTTTGTCAAATATTTTCTAACTTTGTCTCAAGGCTTTGCAAACATATCTAGACCTAAAGTTGCTAGGAAAATCATGCCACCCAGACTGATAATAGCACGGAATTTCAAATTGAATGAAGGAAGGTCGAATCCTCTCAAGAAGGGAAAGCAAGAACTTTTACGTGGAAACAAAGAAAAAGGCAAGAGGCCAGTTCTAACAAGAAGACCAATCCACGAGACCCATCTATTCCTTTATGGGCCTGGCGAATCTATGCAGTTGTGTGGAAATTTTTGGTGGATACACCTGTAGCAACTCCTAATGAGTATGGTGCAATTAATCCTTTTGAAGGGACTCCGGGCACTGATGCCCAATTCTAGACTGATATACCGGGCACTGATACCCATACAAAGGGAGCGACTGAGTAGACATGATCCTTTATCTACCTCCCTCTCTGTCTTGATTTTATTTTGACTCGTGGATATTATATTTTTGTTTGCATTTGAGGAAAAATGTTTTTATTTGACCCTTCCTAAAAAATTTGCCACCTCTTTTATGTGTTGAATGTGGCTATTCTCTTACAAATTTGAGTACCGGTTTTGATCAAGACCGATGACTGAAATAGTGCTCATAATAGAACATAAATGAATGCGCGGATACGACGAGGCCAATTGAAGTTGCATAGACAATATGTGAACTATTTGCATTTCGTTGTGACTAGCCAAGTATCGAATTGAGTCTCTTGTGATGAACATTGCACACTGGAAAAAGTGTGAAGTCTTGCTTGACATTGGTATCAATGCTTGGTGTGATGAGCTTACCATGGACCATGTGTGATGACTCCTAGAATTTGCCCCGTTGGTCCGGTTGACTAAGTGATGCAATTTCTTGAGATGATCTTAGGAAACTTTAAAGAGTGTGAACCAATTTGACATTATACCTCTTTTGTGGCTTACCTTGTGAGTGTGTGAACATCTTTTGAGCACCCTTTGAACCTTAACCTTTTCTTGAAAGAGACTTGATGACATTGCCACTTTTTATTGACCCATTACCCATAATCCTCATGATCTGTGGTTTGTTTGAATAGCCAACTTAGGCCAAAAGCCTAAGTTTGGGGTGTGGTGAAAAGAGAAGGCAAATCAAGTAAATGCAAAGGAGTCCTTTATGCCCATGTTTTGAGAAAAATGGAACCCCTCCATATAAAAAAATAGGGGAGAGAAAAGAAGAGAAGATTGAAAAAGAAAAAGAAAGAAAAAAGTCATTAAATAAAGTTGTGGAAATACAAAGAAAATGGGGTTTCCAATGACTCCTGGAAGATGAATAAGAGGTGAGTTTTTAGCTTTAATGAAATTGATAAAGAGAAGGAAAGAAGGTGTTGTTCACATCACATTTCATGAGGATTTTCAGCCTATAAGCCTAAATGACCATACCATTACACTCAGCCCCATTACAAGCCATGAAAAAGACCTTTTTGATCTTGAATGAGCTGAAGCAAAAGTCGATTGGAAAATAAGGGCAAACCTATGGATCAAATCATGCAGTGTGCTTATCTGTGTGAGTGTGATTGTTGATCTTGATTCTGGAACTTTAAAGGATTGAACCTTTGAGTGAATATGGAATCATTCATTTTGTGAAGGCATTTGAATACCTTTGTTGAGCTTGAACTTACATTTGAAGCAAGTATAGTGAGCTTGAGATTCTTTGATAATGGTGAGTCACAACTTGAAACTTTGAGTGCACAATTGATCCTTGGATGAGTATGTTGAGACTTTTTTTGTGCATTCACGATTGAGTCTTATGTAGCACTATTTGAGACATCCTTTTTGAACTGCTGAACTTGAGTTATACTTGAGGACAAGCAAAAGTTTAAGTTGGGGGTGTTGATGAGTCCACGATTTGGACTCTTTTAGGACTTTATTTTAATAGATTTAGTGTCCTCAAATGCAAATTTTGTCTCAATAACTGATGACACTCCTTGAGTTTCAAGAATTTGGAGTTAGAGACAAAGCATGGACACTATTGGGCAAAAAGGAACAAGGCAGCTGAAAAGATGAAAATAAGACGGCCTGAGGATCGCCTAAACCATTAGGCGAGTCACCAAATGGCTATGATCTCGCTTAATGTTCCAGTGTGACAAGCCCTGAAGGAGAAAATCAAGTCGGTGACAAAAACGAGCAGTCGGCGTGCCGCCAAACAGTTCCGCGGTGCAGTACCTTATCGCCCAAAGTTACAGAACCTCAAACTTGCTAAATACCAAGTAAAAACGGCGATGAACCAGACCCAAGGGTGGATCGCCAAGTGGATCGGCGATCCCGAATAACTACGTCGAGTGACCCTTCGCAGCACACTTTTTGACAACTATAAATACCTATTTAAATTCAAACACAACTACTGAACGAAATCACCTTCCAAACAATCCCAAAGCATAACAAAAAACTCATAATAACCTTACCGGGTTCTAAAATCATTAGAGGCCTAACTAATTGCAACCAATCATTTCCAAGGATAAGATCAAGGTTTAAAAGTAGCATCGGGATCAAATAAAACATTTACATCTATATGGAAATACCAACAAACCGCTGCCTTCATCCAGAGAGCCTTTTTGGTCCTTTCTAGACCGAAGTGCATAGAAGCGATTGTGCTTTGTAGCATTGGGATCCTGTTCACTAAGAGAAGCTCACTTGGCTTCTCTCCCCTTAGCTATGAGAATCAGGCAATCCCCCATCTTGTGAACTCTCTTTCCACACCAAAATCAACCATCCGTGCTAGCTAGGCAGTTACCCACATGTTCCTTTCCACATTTGGCACATTTAGATCTCTCAAAAGAAGAACCGCCTCCATTTCCTCCTTGAGATTTAGGGTTAGACACCCTATCTTTGTTTACCCTTGGGGATGCATTAGAGGAACTTTGGTGGGAAACCCATTGTGTTACCCTTGGTTGACCTTTTTCATCAGGCCTAACTCTTTTCACCTCCCCATTCTTTCTCTTGAGCTTTGACTCCTCCATTTGTTGGGAATATACCATAAGGCGTGAGATATTCATATCACCAACGAGAGATGATGTACGACATTCTTCTTCAACCAAGTCGGACACACCCATCAAGAACCTACTCATCTCATCCTTCGAATTCGTCACCAAAGTTGGGGCTTACTTGGACAATTGAGCGAACTTTAGTGCATACTCTTTCACGTTTATGCTTTCTTAACGGAGGTTAATGAACTCTTCCAACATAGCTTCCCTCAACTCTCAGGTAAAGAACCTATCAAGAAACGTGATTTAAACACTTCCCACTCTATGGAACCCACTTCTACCGGCCTATTGTTCTTCCATTGATTATACCATACTTGAGCCACACTTTTCAATTGGTAAGCGGCTAACTCCGCTGTCTCTACCGAAGTCATCCCATGATATGTAGTACCTTGTAAACCTCATCCACAAATTCTTAAGGATCCTTCTCCACCTTCGAGCTATGAAATTCAGGGGAGGTTCAGTCTAGCAAAATCCCTCAATCTAGAAACCACGGAATTCACATTAGGGTTCACTGGAGCAGTTACCTCTCTATTAGCTTGGGCCGTCATGGCTTGAGCCAAAACTTGCAAAATCACCCTAAATTCCGCATGAGTAGCATTCTCAACAATAGGATTCACCAGAGCTTGGGGAACTTGAGGAGGAGCTCCTTCATTCACATTGTCTTCCTCAACCCTTCTTGTAAAAGCCCTTCTAGTAGTCATACTATGTAGACCATAAGGCAAGGATTAGAAGAAAGACCTTATAAAGTTAAACTCTATCGCACGACTTAAGAGTAATGAACAAGTGGAATTTCCTAAGCATCTTATATCCTCTCATTCATAAATGTGGCCCGCTTCACACCATGAACAAGACTTTTCTAGACGTTTCTTATTAGACATCATCCTAGAATCATTATAAACCTTGTGCTCTGATTACCAAGTTTTTCACTACCCAGGGGTACCCCTAGATGTGACAAGGCGTACTTAACCTCGAAAGGTCTCATACAACTCCCTTAGCATATCATAATATAAAGTAATAAAAATGATGTGGAATTTATAAATTTATCCATACAATCAAAGTCTTTTATAAAAGCAAGCGGAAGTCTAGACTTGTCTCAATTAGCCATCTATTACAGTTCTTGAATCCAAATAGAGAGATACCCCTTACTACCTAATCCAAAAATAACTTACTAGAAATAAACTACAAATGACTCATCCGTCCTAGAATCTTGAAGACTCACCACAAGTTAGAAGAATAGTCTACCAAAGCTTGAACCAAAAGAAGATTGCCTTATGAACCATACCCTACACTTGGTAAAATTGTAGGAAATATTGGTTAGTACAAAAATGCACCAAGTATGATAGATATGCATAAAAACCTTTAAAACATACTAAAATATAAATTTTAGTTGATACCATGCTACATGCCAATATTGAACATCATCATCGAGATAGTTGGAAAACGTAACCCATAAACATAACTCATGTATAGATCATCATAACATAAAGGATAACAACATAGTCATAAGCGTAGACTCCATCAGAGACATAATGCATTATCAATCATCATGAGGCATAGTTCATGTACATAGTCAATAATTAGATCATCATATCATAATAGAACCATCACATAAGTAATCCTAAGTTATACTTGTGCAATGCATAGATAATATCTCATAATCCCATCTATACTAAGTACCACTTTTAGGCCACCATAATGATACTTATCATTCTTTGACCTCACATACTCATAGATAAGGAAACATTCACCCTTCATAACTAATATCAAGGAAAGCAACTCATAGCAACAATCCATATTAAGCATACATCATTTCATAAACCTTTATCAAGTAAGAGGAACACACCAGAACTACTGTCAAAGCTTAGTTGTGCAATGCATGAATGAGATCACATACTCCCACCCACACTAAGTAGTGCTTCTTGAGGAGCCATAGTTCATAATAATTCATTGTGGGGGTAAGCCTTAACCGACAAACACCATGTGAGCTAAACATGGAATCCGATGTTACCCATACTGAAAAGGGTGTCCTACTTGCCTAAGGTAGAACCATTAGTT
Organism: Solanum raphanifolium; assembly: GCA_036250405.1. NCBI lineage: Eukaryota > Viridiplantae > Streptophyta > Magnoliopsida > Solanales > Solanaceae > Solanum > Solanum raphanifolium. Next base: position 59,069 of record JAJOOE010001742.1, read on the forward strand.
TAGCTTAGGTGGAATCCACTAGTTAAAGACCTATGCGGGCACATAGTTATGGGACAAGGAGATAGCTACGAGATACCTCGCCTCAACTTACGTATGGGCATCCATCTAAAGAGATTGCTTCTAGAAACCCTACCTCAACTCAATTGAGGGCTTCCATCTCATATCAGTAGCCACTCAGTGGTTAGCATTAATCCCCACATAGTACATATCATATCATTACTTTGGATCATTATTATGGAAGAATGTATCAACACTCAATCCAACATAATTCATGGTATAGGTCATACATTCAATATGTGAGAATAGTATTTCAACCTAAGGATCATCATATTATGAGAAAATCTTTCACAACATGTCATCATCATTCATATGTGTACAATTGAGAATACCCTTTCAATCAACACAACATCATTAGCATAATCATGGACATTTCATTCATAGTCATGCATGTAATTTAGAATAGCCTTTCAAAAACACCACAATTACATGATAATCGTAGAAACTTCATTCTCAAAGCGTTCTTGAAGCACATACATAAATCTCATCTATTATGCACAATTCTCGTAGTTTTCCCTTCAAGGACCATGGATCACATTCAATCAACATATATTGAATTACTACATTATACATGGATAATAACATGATTCAATTAACACAATTACTATAAGAATAATCTCATAACATACTTCTATAATCAACAAACCCACATCACAAGATCATTATTGAGTAATATGGCGTTTCATGGGTTCTTGGGGTAATTAAACATAAAAACCATAATAAATCATCATTTAATACATAATATATCATAATTCAATCATTAGAAACTTTTTTGAAAGGAACCCATGACTTTGGAATCAAACCCTGACTTTGGGGGATTTCTATCTTTGAAATTTTGGGGGTTTTGAAGGGACTCCATGGATGAAGAGCTACCATAACTTGGATATAAAGCCTTGAAAAGCTTGCAACAATGGAGACTTGTTCTTGACCTAGCTTCAAGCTATATCTTCTTCTTCAAGTCTTAAAGAGAGAAATATTTGAGAGAAGAGCTTTTGGGAACTTGATTTGGTATTTGGGAAATAATGAGTCAAATGGTGAGTTTAAAGGGTTAAAATACGTATAAAGGTGTAATAAGTTTATACAAAATGACCTCACTTAATAACCACATAATTTGAAATTTCCTTGAAAGCCCCTAACTAGGCAGCTGTGTGCCAAGCACCAGGGCAGGCTCCATGAGCCATGGTCCAGCCCGTGGTCCTTGGGCAGTAGCTTGGCTTTGAGGCTTTGTCCTCCACATGGATAAGGCACCTTCACGGGACTTCCCACGTGTCGTTGACAAGAACACTGGCTGTGAAGTGGCTCGTGAAGGTGAGCCATTTTGAGGCTGCTTCACCCTAGCTACTGTCTTAGCCACCATGAGCCGTGGTGGTGGTCTTGAAGTTGGGTAGTGCTAAGGAAGCCTTGGGGCAACCTTGGCCCTTGGCTTGGGCCTTTCCCCTTGGCCTTGGATCTCGCCCTATAGTCTAACCTCATAGCCCTCAAACTTAGCCTTAGATGGTCTACTAAACTACGGGGTGTTACAAGTTGCTTCTTACAATCTAGTCCCTTGGTTCGCAGATTTTGCTAACTACTTGGCAAGTAATTTGGTTCCATTGGATTTGTCATTTCACCAAAGGATAAAATTTATGTCTGATGTGAAGAAATTCTTATGGGATAAGCCTTACTTGTTTCGTGTTTGTGTTGATGGGATTATTCGTCGCTATGTGCCCGAGGTTGAGATGATCAGTATACTAGAGGTATGTCATCGCCAGTTGGTGGGAACCATAGTTGTATCCAAACTGCCCATAAGATTTTGTAGTGTCAGTATTATTGGCCTACCATCAACCAAAATGCTCATGATTTCACCAAGTCTTGTGATCATTGCCTGCGTGAAGAAGGAATTTCAAAACGGCAAGAACTACCTACGAACCCAATACTGGTGATTGAGATTTTTGATGTTTGGGGTCTTGATTTCTTAGGTCCGTTTGTGAGTTCGAATGGATGAAGTACATTCTTGTAGCGATGGAAGCAAACGCTCTTTCAAAAAATGAGGGAAAGATTGTCATTCCAGTCCTAAAAATAATATGTTCTCTATATTTAGTACACCAAGGGCAATCATAAGCGATGGAGGTTCTCACTTTTGTAATAAATTGTTTAAGTTGTTGCTTGAGAAATATGGTGTCCGGCACAACGCAATTACCCCGTGTTATCCGCACTCAAGTGGGAAAGTTGACGTGTCAAATACCGAAATACAGAAAATTCTTGCAAAGGCTGTAAATGCCAATAGAAGTGACTGGTCGAGAAGGCTTGATGATTCTCTATGGTCTTATCGTACCACTTTCAAAATTCCCATAGGTATGTCCCCCTACCAACTTGTATATGGGAAGTCATGTCATTTTCCTGTAGAGCTAGACCATAAAGCAATGTGGGCCAAAGAATGAAATAGATGAATGAGCTTGATGAGTTTTGCCTAGAAGCATATGAAAGTTCATCCTTAGACAAAGAGAAGATGAAGAAGTACCATGATCAGATGATCGATAAGCGTGAATTTGTTGCCAGTGATTTGGTGCTCTTATTTAACTCAAGGTTGTGCATGTTTCCTGGCAAGCTCACGTCCAAGTAGACCGGGCCATTCAAAGTAACTCAAGTATTTCCACATGGAGCGGTTTAGCTCGAGAACAAGGAAGGAACAATGTTCAAGGTGAACGGTCAGATGATAAAGATCTACTTGGGGAAATCAGAGAGTGTCAATGAACTGAGAGAGGAATGGGATCTTAATGAAGTCTAAGTAACTAAGGTGTCTATGTCGTGCTGCAACGTTAAATCAAGCATTTCTTGGGAGGCAATCAAAGATGTACAATCTAGCGAAGTATAGGTTTTTCTTTTCGATATAGTGAGTTTTTATTAAATTTGCATTTTTCTAGATAGATGTTTGTTAAGTTTTTGTTTTAGGGTTGGCTAGATACACATAGAATAGGGTCTCTGTCTAAAAAAAGACCAGAAAATGAAAAAAAGAAGTTCTAGTGTTTGATACGTGTGCAGGGAAGAAAAGGAAAAAACTACAGAAAATAAGCTAATGCAGTAGTCTACGGGTCCCAACGACAGTCTGTCGTTCCATCCACGGACCGTGGTTCGCATCTGTAGATCCCAGGTATGTCTCTAAAATGTTACTAAGTTTTAGCATGATCCATGGAACCCATCGACGAACCGTCAACGGGGTTTCGTGAGTCCAAGATAGGGTTCGTGTTGATCCGATCCAGACCCCATGAAAATAAAAACTTTTCATTTTAAATACATTTCCCATTTCCCTCTTTTCCCCCAACCGTTTCTAACCGCTAGGATTCCTAAATTTTATCCCTCAAACTCACCCATCACACCCATAAAATCATCCCTTCCCATTTTTTTTCTATTTTCCCCTAATCTTCCACAAAATCTCCCCCAAATCTCCATTTCTCTCTTCTCTCCTAAATCCTTCTATTTCAACCAAGCATCCAAGGTTCGGGTTTGGTGTCACGGTTGTTAGACTTAAAAGAAGAAACCGTTGTACTACACATTCACCAATGTTGTTTACATGTAAGGTAATCGATTTCTCCCAAATTTTGAATCTTTTCATTGTTTAAACTTGAAGTCACAATTTTGTACTTGACCTTCGGTCATTAAATTTCTTGCATAATTGTTTGAATCTACTTAGATACTACACTTGGAACGATGGTGTGTGAGTGTGTAGTTAATTTTAATCGCCAAAATGGGTTTGATAGGTCTAGTTGGAAGTGTTGACTTAGGGTTTCGTTGTCTATGTATGATAAGTCAAAATTTTGCAAAAATCGAAACCCTAAGGATGATAGACTACCACATAATACGTTGAAATACATGTTTAGACTCAAAATAGTTGGTGAATGTTGTATTGAATGTGTTGTATGAAATTTTGGGATTATAGACTGCACAACACTGATCGACGGCCACAACTCACGGACCGTAGGTCGTTGGCCGTAAATCCACTGCACATCAAAAGTGGCAAAGTTATGAACCACGGTGTGGACTACGGTCCACCATTCCATCGACATAGAATTCTGTACATCCGTGGTTCCCCATCAGAAACCCAATATTATGACTTCCTGACCTACGGAGGGGATCTACGGTCCGTCATTTGATTGACTGTTCCTACCCATCGTGGGTTACAATTTGTCTAATTCCAAATTGAGTTCTAAAATTATTTATTTGTTCTTTTTTTACTTCTTTTAATACTAACTAAACTTCTGCAGGTACCATGCTCCCAAAACAAGCACAAGTGTACTCCAGGAAAGGAAAATCCAAGTCTGTCGCCCCATCTCGATGTATGCTAGAGGAGGAAAGCGGGGACGAGTATGTCCCAGATACCATGAAAGGCTCCCCCACTGCCCCTCGAATTACCAGGAATAGAGCCCAACAGGTTATTTCATCCAGTGACGAGGTCGAGGTCACTGCCCCCAGTCTGAGAACGGGGCTTCACCTGTACGAAAGTCGCAGTCCGGCTCCCCTTCCAGCGGTAGTTCCAGTTAATCTTTTGATTCCCATAGCACGGGGGATGCCTTGGAACCACCCAGAGCAGAGCCAGTTAGCAGTGCCACGGATCCGAATAGGTGGTGCATCGATGGCCAATACTAGATTTATGCTAATGCTAAGATGCTGAATGAACACTAGAAAATGGCCCTCATTATTACTAAGGAGCGTCGGGTACTTACTGGGAGCCTTCACATACTGCCTACTATTGAGGAGTTGTTCAAGAAGCACAAGGCTTAGTGGATGGCACAGAGTTCGAGAAAATTCAGCAAGGAGATGACTTGGAAGTTTTACGCCTCCCACGCTACCACTGTGCGAAATGATATTCCTATAGGGGCTAAGCCACAGGCCCAACTCCCACTACAGGCTAATCTGGTGCGGAACTTCTAAGTTGACATCTCTGAGACCACTATCCACCGGTTCATCTATGGCCCAACCCATGCTCTGTCGATTAATACAGTGGAGTTTGACTACAGGATGGGCGTGGTTCAGAGCGGGGAATTTCAGAGGGATGCCTAGCAGAGAGAGATGTTACTTCGTTGAATGGCCCATCATATTACCAAGGATGGGTAGAGCACTAAGTGGGTGCGAAATACTTATTTCCCTATCTGGAAGGCAAATCTGAGTTTCACCGCGAAGTTCTTTTTTATCGTGGTGTGTACTAGTTTGTCCCCTACACCGGAGGACAACGTGGTTACCTAGGATGGGGATGTGATCTTTGCAGCACTAATGGCAAGACTTGAGCTCGACTTCGCCCAAATTCTGATCACGGAAATTCATGAGAGGGCATTCAAGACGACCACTACCCTGCACTTTGAGTGTCTCATCTTTCATATGTTCAGGCCGCTTTGGTGACCATTTGGCATTGTGATAGGATGATAGAGGCGCCCAATACTATGGACGTTGGCCTTATTAGAGATGATACCAACCTTGCTGCACCGTGGAGGGATCCATAGGTTGACCTACTTCCCTTGGGTACTAATCTTGCTGATGATATGGAGTAGATTAACGTTGATGATACCACTGTATCTCCCACTCATACGGATTCAAAGGCTGTAACAACTCAAAAACCACACCTAGAAAAAACATACAGAAAATCACATGAATTAGTGCTCCACGACAGGGTTCACAGACCGTGATAGAGTCAATGGTCTGTTAACCTGCCCATGAAATTCATAACCTCCCATCAAATTTGGACCACGAGACCCTTCACAGGCTGTACAGGTGCCCATGGAGGGGAGTTAGAATCCCTCCTAGGCTAAGTGAGGACCACGGGGACCTTAACGGTCTGTGGTCCTGACGACGGACCGTGGGGGAACCCGTGAATCATAGCCAGTAAGCCACTAAGCTTAGACCATAGGCCCCTACACCTAAGTGAGGACCACGGGGACCTTCACAGTACGTGGTCCTCCACATGGTCCCTAGTAATGTCTCATGGACAGGACCCTAGAACCAGTAGCCACTGGCCAAGGATCACGACCGGTCCCACGGTCCGTGGTCTTTTTCATGGTCCATGAAAGTGGTCGTGGTCTGCTTGTCAAATTTTTTAAGTAGGGTTATTTTGGTCTTTCTCCTTTGTGTTCAACACATAAACTATGCCATTTTACGTGGTTTTGGTAAGTTTTAGCCTAGAAACATAAGTGGAACTTACCCAAGTCAGATCATTCAACAAAAACTTAGAAAATTAGAACGTTAGAGAAGAAAGAGGTCGAGAAACCCTAGTTCAAGAATGGAGCGAGTTTCCATCAGTCCATACCCCAAAATCAAAAGATTGCTCCGTGGAATTCATCACCAGGTATGTGAGATTTCTCCCTAGAATTCAATTAGAATCTTGATTCCCTTAATATTATGTAGACCTAGGGTTTCTTGAATGTTAAAAATTGTTGTGTTTTAGCTGTTAGTATGATCCAAATCAAATTATCACGTTGTTATTTAGTTTTTTTGCATGAAATTCAGAACCCTAGCTATGTAGTTCTTTATAGTTCATGAATTGTATATGCTAGGTCAGTTAATTCAGATATATACACACATGCTTCAGTTTACGAATGTCACATTATCAATTATAATTGTTGTGTTCTCATAGTTTGCATGTCTATAATTGAGCTATTCAGTACTTCAGTATTACAATCATAAAATTGCTTATTTACTAAATCAATTGGGAGTAGCTTAATATAGAGTGGACTAGGTCCAGTCACCCTTAAGTTCCAGAACTACGTGCCCCCGTAGGTTGTAAGTCCCATTTGTGGGCATCATCTTAGTGATCACGCTAGTCATTCCTCTATTGAGTGCTCTAGATGGGGTGTATACATCAGACTCCATATTTAGCTCATGTGGTTTAATGACGGTTAATAGTAGCTCCCTTACAGTCAAATTCTATTGCATTGACCGTGTTATTAGTTACAGTCATATATCAGTCTCAGCATGTTATAAACATGGTCATTCCATTTAGTTAGTTCGTGTTTAATATTCTCAGTTTATTATCATGCTTATATCATATCATTTCTCAGTTATACGTTTTGGTTTAGTTATGTTTTACTATTCAGCTTTACTCTATCATACATGCTTAGTACCTTTCAAGTACTGATGCATACTCTGTGCTACATCTTCTCGTGATGTTGGTCAAGGTCCTCAGCAATCACATCACGCTTAGATCGACTCCCGATCTTCAGTTTAGAAGCTATAATGGTGAGTCCTCATTCTTCAAGGACGAGTGTCGTGTTATCTTTCTATTTCCAGTCCTTTAGTTTCAGTTTTTGCTAGATTTAGCTAGGGTATTTCCCAGCACTTCTAGTCAGTTAGAGGCTACTTTTAGACATAAATTAGATTCAACTTTACTTCATTTGAGGTTGATTATTCAGTTGTTATTAAACTCTTAGCCTTTATTTTATTTAGATTTGTTTAGGTATTCCCCAAAGTTTTATCATGCTTTAGCTTCCACATCAGTCTTAATTGTTATAAATTATTCAAGTTGCCTCATGTTATGCTTGCAGGGTTAGCTTGGGGTTACTCGTGATCCTAGGTCTCGTGTCTGAATCCATAGGGTAGCCCCGGGACGTGACAAACTTGGTATCAGAGCATTAAGTTCAAAAGTCCTTGGAGGTCTGAAAAAGCCACACTAAGTAGAGTCTTGTTCATGGGTGTGAAGTGCACCACATCTAATGAGAGGGACGCTATGAAGTGTTTTAGGAAAACTTCACTTTCTTGATACTCTTATCGTGCGTGGGGTGTGATCCAACTTCTCATTATAATTCATCTTTGAGTGTTTCAGATCATGCCTCCTCGTAGAGCTTACAGTAGGAATGTGAATGCCAAGAATGCAAACGCAGCTCCTCCAGTCCCAGATCAGGAAGTATCGAATGCAGAGTTTCAGAATGCCATTCACATGTTGGCTCAGAATGTGACCAATGAGACCAACCAACAAGCCCCAGTTCCTACAAATACAAATGTTGGGTCAGCTGCAACTAGAGTTCGTGATTTTGTTAGAATGAACCCGCATGAGTTTTTAGGGTCACAAGTTGGAGAAAATCCCCAAAACTTCATAAATGAGTTCAAGAAGATCTTTGGGATGATGTAGGTGACGGGTAGTGATAGGGTTGAGTTGGCAGCTTACCAGCTTAAGGATGTGGCTCATATTTGGTATTTTCAATGGAAAGAGAATAGGGGTACAGATGCGGCTCCTATCAGTTGGGAATGCTTTAGTGAGACTATTCTTGACAGGTTCTTCCCAAGAGAGTTGAGGGAGGCAAAAGCTTAGAAGTTCATGAACTTAAGGAAAGGTAGCATGACAGTCCAAGAGTACGGACTCAAGTTCACCCAACTCTCCAGGTATGATCCTCACATGGTTGCCAATTCTAGGGCTCAAATGAACAAGTTTCTTTATGAAGTGTCAGACTTAGTGAAAACAGAGTGTTGTTACTGGAAAATATGAACATCTTTAGGCTCATGACTCATGCTCAATAGGTTGAGGGAGAGAAGCTTATGGAACAGGTTAAGGAGAACAAGAAGGCAAGGACTAGGAACTATGAGTATTCTCAACAGAAATCAGGTGGTTAAAATCGCTCGTAGGGTTAATAAAAATCTTCAGCCCCTGCCCCTACATCAGCTAGTGTTCCATCTTCCAGGTTCTGATAGGATCAGAAAGGTAAAGCATCAGGCTCTAAGTCTCATGGGAGTGTTTCATGCACCCGAACCTACCCAACTTGTCCTAAGTGTGGTAAGAACCATCCGAGTGATTGCCTTGCAGGAAAGGAAGGATGCTTTAGGTATGGTCAGACAGGTCACAGGTTGCGAGATTGTCCTTCTAAACATGGTCAAGGAGGTAGTAATAGAAGAGCTCAGTCCATAACTTTAGCAACGCCAGCAGGTTGCTTGACTCAGCAGGGTAACTCATCTGGTATAGGTGGTGGTCAGTGCCAAAATAGGCTTTATGCTCTTCAAGGTCTCTAGGGGCTACTCTTTCCATTGTAACTCCTTATATGTCAGTTAAATTCGATGTTAGTCCAGAAACTTTCTCAGAATGCTTCTCAGTCTCTACTCCAGTCAGTGACCCAGTTATAGCTAGATGGGTATACAAAAATTACCCTTTCATAGTCTCTTAGAAAGTTACCTTAGCATATCTTGTAGAGTTAGAAATGGTAGACTTCGATGTCATTCTAGGCATGGATTAGTTAAATTCATGTTATGCATCAGTCGATTGTAGAACTAGAATCGTTCGTTTTGAGTTTCTAGACGAACCAATCTTAGAATGGAAGGGTAGTAGCTTAGCGCCTATGAGTTGATTCATTTCATAACGTAAGTTCTGAAAGATGATCTCTAAGGGGTTCCTCTATCATCTAGCTTGGGTTAAGGATTCAAGCTTCGAAACCCCAACTCTTGAGTCAGTTCCAGTTGTAAATGAATTCCAGAAGTGTTTCTAGAAGATCTTCCGGAGTTCCTCCCGAAAGGGAAATCAACTTTGGAATGGATCTCCTTCAAGATACCCAGCCTATTTTATTCTTCCTTACATAATGGCTCAAGCTGATCTTATGGAATTGATAGAACAGCTTAAAGACCTTCTAGATAAGGGCTTCATCAGACTTAGTATTTCACCTTGGGGTGCACATGTATTGTTTGTGATAAAGAAAGATGGGTCTCTCAGAATGTGCATTGACTATAGGCAGTTGAAAAAAGTCACAATCAAGAATAAGTAGCCTATTCCCAGGATGGATGACTTGTTTAACCAACTTCAGGGTGCTAGTCATTTGTCTAAGATAGACCTCAGATCTGATTTTCATCGACTCAGAGTCATAGATAGTGACATTCTGAAAACATCCTTCAGAACTCGATATGATCATTATGAATTTTTAGTTATGTCATTTATAATAACCAATGCTCCTGCAGCTTTCATGGAACTGATGAACAGAGTGTTCAAGCAGTATTTTCACTTGTTTGTTATCATCTTTATTGATGATATCCTCATTTACTCTAGGAATGAGGAACAACATGCGACTCATTTGAGGATTGTTCAGTAGACTCTCAAAGATCGCCAGTTATCCACTAAGTTTAGAAAATGCTAGTTTTGGTTACAATCAGTTGCTTTCCTTGGTCATATTGTATCTAGCGAAGGGATCCGAGTGGATTCTTAGAAAATAGAAGCAGTGAAACAATGGCCCAGACCTACCTCTCCTATAGATATCAGAAGTTTCTTGGGTCTAGCGGGTTACTACAGAAGATTTGTAGAATGAATTCCATCCATAGCCTCTCCATTGACTAGGTTGACTCAGAAAAAAGGTCAAATTTCAATGGTCAGATGATTGTGAAAAGAGATTTGCAGAACTGAAAACTAGGTTGACTACAAATCCTGTTTTGACTCTACCAGAGGGTTCAGACGGTTATGTGATCTATTGTGATGCATCCAGAGTCGGCCTAGGTTGTGTGATGATGTAGCGAGATAAGGTTATATCTTATGCTTCTAGACTGCCTTAGGTGCACAAGAAGAATTATCTGACTCATGACCTCGAGCTTGCAGCAGTGGTGTTTCAACTTAAGATTTAGAGACATTACTTGTATGGTGTTCACCTAGATATGTTCACAGACCATAAGAGCCTTCATGATATGTATTCACACAGAAATAGTTGAATATTTACCAAAAGAGATGGCTTGAATTCCTCAAAGACTACGACATGAGTGTGCATTACCATCCTGGTAAGGCCAACGTAGTAGCATATGATCTTAGCAGACTATCTATTGGTAGTGTAGCACATGTTGAGGAAGAAAGATAGGAACTAGCAAACGATGTTCACAAACTTGCTCGCATGGAGTTCGCCTTATGAGAATATCAGATGGTGGTGTGACAGTTCAGAATGGTTCAAAATCTTCATTAGTAGCGAAGGTTAGGAAAAGCAAGACTGTGATCCAATATTGCTTCAACTTAAGGGTGCATTTCATCAACAGAGAGTTGTGGTTTTCTCCCAAGGTGGAGATGATGTGCTTCGCTATCAGCGTCAATTATGTGTTCCTAAAGTGGGTGAGTTGAGACATCATATCCTTCCAGAAACCCATAACTCTAGGTATTCTATTCATCCAGGCGCCACTAAGATGTACCATGATATGTGGGAAGTCTTTTGATGGAATGGCATGAAGAGGGATATAGCAGATTTTGTGGTTAAGTGCCCCAATTGTCAGCAAGTGAAAGTAGAACATTAGAAACCAAGGGGTATGACTCAAGAGATCAACATTCCTACTTGGAAGTGGGAAGTGATCAACATGCACTTCATTACAGGGTTACCTCGTACTCGCAGACAACATGACTCTATTTGGGTGATAGTTGATAGAGTCACTAAGTCTGCACGTTTTTTGAATGTTAAGACTACAAATTTGGTGTAGGACTACGCCCAAATTTACATTAATTAGATAGTCAGGTTTCATGGGGTTCCTTTGTCTATCATTTCATATAGAGGTCCTCAGTTTACCTCTCATTTCTGGAAGTCATTTCATAAAGGTCTTGGTACTCATGTTAACTTAGCATAACATTTCATCCACAAACGGATGGTCAAGTAGAGCGTACCATTCAGACCTTAGAGGACATGTTTAGAGCTTGTTTGATTGACTTCAAGAGTAGTTGGGATGATTACCTTTATCTTGTAGAGTTCGCCTACAATAATAGCTACCATTCCAGCATTCAGATGGCCCCTTATGAGTCATTGTATAGGCGTAGGTGTAGATCTCCAGTTGGTTGGTCTGAAGTAGGTGAAGCAGCCTTGATAGGGCCAGATTCAGTTCATGATGCTATGGAGAAATTGCAAGTCATTAGGATAGACTTAAGACAGCCCAGAGTCGCTAGAAGTCTTATGCAGATATAAGGAGAAGGGACTTCGAGTTCCAAATTGATGATTGGGTTTTACTTAAAGTGTCACCTATGAAGGGGGTGATAAGATTTGGCAAGAAAAGGAATCTCAGTCCTAGATATGTAGGCCCTTACAAGATTTTGAAAAGAGTTAGTAAAGTGGATTATGAGTTAGAGTTAAAATAGAACTAGCAACACTGCATACGATTTTTCACATTTCGTTGTTGAAGAAGTGTGTGGGTGATCCAGCATCCATAGTACCATTAGAGAGTGTGGTTGTGAAAGATAATCTCACTTATAAGGATGTACTAGTCGAGATTCTTGATCGTCAGGTTAGAAGGTTGAAAAACAAAGAAGTCGCTTCAGTTAAGGTTTTGTTGAGGAGTCAGTCTATAGAGGGATCTATTTGGGAAGTAGAAGCAGCCGTGAAGGCCAAGTATCCTCACCTGTTTTCTTCCGATTCCACTCCAGTTTGAGGTAATAGTCCCTGTTCAGTCTTTCAATTACTCATGCTTAAAATCAGTCTTAGTATCATGTTCCTTCAGTTTGTACTTGCATTTTCAGCGTATTTGCACGTTCTTGGAACATAGTTCAGCCAAAAATTAGTAACCAGTATTCAGTGGTAGGGTTTGCAGCTTTTTCCCTCCATTTAAGCTAGTTTTGTCTTCATTCGAGGATGAATATTCCCAAGGGGGAGATATTGTAACACCTTGAAAACTAGACCTAGAAAACAAATTGCAGAAAATCACCTTAACTAGTGCTCCACGGTAGGGTTCACAAACCATGATAGGGTCCACGGTCCGTTGACTTTCCCATGGACTTAATCACCTTCCAATAAAGGTAGACCATGGGACCCTTCAAGGGTCGTGGACCACCTCACGGGCCTTACAGGTTCCCATGGAGGGGAGTTAGAATAACCCCCCAGACTAAGTGAGGTTCACGAGGACCTTCACGGTCTGTGGTCCTGACGACGGGCCGTGGGGGAACCTGTGAAGCCTAGCCAGTACTCCACCAAGCCTAGCCCATATACCCCATGCCTAAGTGAGGACCACAGGGACCTTCATGGTCCGTGGTAATGGCTCATCGACTTGACCCTGAGAACCAGTAGCCACTGGCCAAGGACCACGACCGGTCCCACTGTCCGTTGTCCCTTTCAGGGTCTGTGAAATGGCCGTGGTCAGCCCATAGAAAACTAGCACGTAAAAGGAGAAAGAGGTCGAGCAACTCTAATTCAAGAATGGAATGAGTTTCCATCAGTTCCTTCCCCGAAATCAAAAGATTTCTTCGTGGAATTTGCCATTAAGTATGTGGGATTTCACTAGTGGGTTTATTTCCCCCATTAGATTCCTAGAATTCAGTCAGAATCTTGATTCTCTCAATATTATGTAAACCTAGGGTTTCTTGAATGTTAGAAATTGCTGGGTTTTAGATGTTAGTATGATCCGAACCAGATTATCACATTGTTATTTAGTTTCTTGCATGAAATTAAGAATCCTAGCTATGTAGTTCTTTTAGTTCATGAATTACATATGCTATGCCAGTTAATTAAGATATATACATACATACTTCAGTTTATGAATGTCACATGATCAGTTATAACTGTTGCATTCTCAGAGTTTGCATGTCAGTAATTGAGCTATCGAGTTCTTTAGCATTTCAATCATAAAATCTCTTATATACTAAATCAATTAGGAGTTGCTTAATATCGAGTGGACTAGGGTCAGTCACCCTCATGTCCCAAAACTTCGTGCCCTCGTAGGTTGTAAGTCCCCTCTGTGGGCATTATATTAGTGATCACGCCAATCATGCCTATATACCCTTGGCAGGGTATATTGGGTCCTCTCGATGGGGCGTATACATCAGACTCCATATTTATCTCATGTGGTTTTATGTCAATTAATAGTAGCTCCCTTACAATCAGATTCTATTGCATTGACCATGTTATCGGTTACCATCAGATATCAGTCTCAGCATGTTATAAACTTGGTCATTGCATTTAGTTAGTTCATGCTCATTATTCTTAGTGTATTATCATGCTTATATCATATCATTGCTCAGTTATACATTTTGGTTCAGTTATGTTTTAGTATTCCTTTTTACTATTTCCTGCATGCTCAATACCTTTCAAGTACTGACGCATACTCTATGCTACATCTCGTGATTTAGGTCCAGGTCCTCAGTAGTCAGATCACACTTAGATTAGTTCCCGATCTTCAGTTCAACGGCTAAAGTGGTGAGTCCTTATTCTTTGAGGACGAGTGTAGTGTTATCTTTCTATTTTCAGTCCTTTAGTTTTACTTTTTGCTATATTTAGTTGAGGCATGTCCCAGCACTTCTAGTCAATTAGAGGTTACTTTCAAACATATATTAGATTAAACTTTAGTTCATTTGAGTTTGATTATTTAGTTGTTATTAAACTCATAGTCTTTATTATATTCATATTGGTTTGGGTATTCCCCACTATTAAGTTTTATCATGATTTAGCTTCTGCATCAGTCTTAATTGTTATAGAATATTCAGGTTGCTCATGTTATGCCAGCAGGGTTAGCTTTGGATCTCTAGTTATCCTAGGTCCCATGTCCGCGTTCTGGGAGTAGCCTCGAGGCATGACACATGCTCCCCCTTCTGCTGCCACTAGTCAGGCTGCTAGCTCATCCCGAGCCACTCCCCCTTCAAGGTCCACTTTAGTTCCTCTGCCCTGAGTCCAGAAGTTAGAGACCCGGATGGCAACCCTGCTATAGGCATATGAGGCCCTAGATGCATTGCTCTATAGAGGAGTCTGAGGGTTGTATGGATCAGATGATGGATGGGAAGAATTAGGCGGTGCATAAGCGCCTAGATGCATTCAAGCTAAAAGTCTTGGAGAGGCCTGCACCTACCATCATGTCACCACTTTCCAGACAGAGTTGGCTTGGCTCTGATCTGATGTTGATGCTCTCCTGACCTGGAGACTGCACTGGTGGATGAGTCGGATGATACGGTGATAACAACCCTTTTTGGCGACTCTATGCCACCACCCCATCCTTCCCGTGCGGCGGGGAAGCACCACTGCTCTTTCGATCAAACTTCAGACACTGAGTAGTCCCAACGAGCAAGGAATAGTGAGCACCAGTAGTTGGAGGTAGCCTAGAGACAGTCGATCATAGATGAGGAGTTGCAGCAGCAACGGGTCAGTGAGGTTGATGTTGGCCTATTAGGTTCGTGGCGCACTATTGAAAGTGTTCCTACTATTGGTGATGGCGTTACTGATGGCGTCCCTAGTATTGATTCCGGGAAACCGGACCCACCATCTCTTGATGGATCTTCGGAGTATATGGGCGATAGGTTTTCTTCACCTTATGCTTTATTTTATTATTTTGTGGATTAAGGACAATTGCATCATTTTTTCGTGAGGGTGGGGTTAAATGGGTTTCGTGTTATAGGGTGAAGTCTAAGTAACCCAACTCATAATCCTCCCTAAGGGTTTTCTTTCCTGTGTACTTTTTCCCCAGAGGGACTGTTTTACTTATATGTTGAACCGGCATGTTTAGGATTGTATGTGTGGAAGTAGATGGAAAGAATGAAAGCATGATGGCATCAGAGCATGAAAAATTGATACCCGTCCAAAATGCCTGGATATTCTAGATCTATAGGTTTCATAAGTTTGAATGTGTTGGATCTTCATAAGACATGATAAGTAACTGATATGATAACATGACTTAAGCTAAAACATGAACTGGGTAATTCAATAATCCGATAATGAAACATTACGCCAAGAGTGTGTGAGTATATTTTGTATGTTCATGCAACATGTGCCAATCTAGAACTTGCCCCGTCGGTCCTGCTAAGATAATCTAGGCTAGAAGTTTGGAAATGATCATAGGCTCTTGTTCAACTAAGTCCATTTAAGCCTAAAATTCTACCAAAAGAAATGAAATGCACCCCTTCATCAAAATACTTGAGCATAATGAATACCACTTTTTTCAATACACCAAACTCACCTTTCCTAAAAAAAGATTGTTTTGGCCGTGGTCCCTCCTTGGACATGCGCACCTTAACTGAGGTGAGAAGCCTAAGTTGAGGGTGGCTAATTCAAAATTTTCCTTAATCTTGACCTTGATCTGACCTCGGATATTGTGCACCTCAACTCATGGAAAATACATAAGTTGAGGGTTGCTATGAAAAAGGAAACTGAAAGAAAACGGTATGAAAAGAGTTGTGTGTAAAATAAGGAAAAGGATAGAGAAAGATGTGACTGAATTCAAAAGAAGAAAAAAAGAATGATAATGATGCTAAAATAAAGAAGAAGTAAAAGAAAAAGTGATAAAGAAGAATGAAATAGTCAAGTCACATATGTGCTGAAGATCGTCAAGGAAAAGAGAAGAAAATAAAAATAGGTCAAAATTGGTTGAGAAAAGAGGTAAATAGCCAATGTAATGTCAAGGATGGCAGAAAAGTCAATAAAAGTACCCAAATGTATCCCACCTGACCCTGAGCCTATGTTACAAGCTAATAAAATCATATAGTGATCGTAGTGACTAGTTTGGAGAGTCTTTGAAATGAAAATAACGGCACTCCTATGGTATTGAGCACTAACTATATTTGAATTCAATTATGAGTGTGAGTCTTGAATGAATCCTTAAACTTAAAACCAAATATGTTATGAGAAAAATGATTTATTTGATGTGAGGGCACTAGTTACATTGTTGGAGAGTTCGTACTTTGGTGATTGTTGAAATTGTATGTGGTGATGTCTATTGGTCGATAAATGTCATCTTTTGATCTGCATCAGTAAGCTTATTGGGTCTAAATGAAAAGATTTGTACTAAGAGATGGAATTGATTGAGAAAACCATATGATTCCTTGAGTTTGTATGTTCGCTTCTACATGAGTGTCGTTTAGAGTTTTAGTGTGTCGCTTGAGGACAAACAACAAGTTTTAGTTGAGACTGTTGTTATACCATGAGTTTACGTTATTTTTTATGAATTTTAGTTAGAGTATGTATGTGTCTTGGGCTATTTTGCTATTATATATAATATGTTTCTGTAATATTTTGCAGGAAATTTGTTTGGAAGCGGTTGATAGAAAATTTGATTGAAATAGCAGCAACAACAACCGACAAAGGCAACGACGGACCGTAGATCCAACGACAGCCCGTAGGTGATGCAGCATAGGTGAATTTTAGGGATGTCTGACCAAGTGTGGAACCACGGAATCTAATGACAGACCATAGGTCGAATGACGGCCCGTCCTACACATCCGTCGATGAGATCAGAAAGGAGAGTTCCAGTACCTAAAAAATGGAGGTGACCCACAGACCGTTGGTCGACCCACGGTCTGTAGGTCAGGCCGTCTGTCAAATTCGAATCTGACCCAATTTTCTTTATTTTCGTTTCCTAGTTGGTTTAGGACTCTAGTACTATAAATATTAGTTGTTATTTCCATTTTTGGGTGTTAGACAATATTGGAGACTTTTGTTTTGGTCTTTTGGAATTATTTTTCAATATTTTAGCAAATTAATTTTCGAAAGTTGGTTTTACGCAATTTCACTTTGAATTTTAATTCAACATTTCGGTTTTCATCTATTCTAATTGTAAGTTCATGACTTCTCTTAACTCTAATATGAATTGTGAATTCTCAAGCATGAGTAGTTAAATCCGCAATTACGGTTATGGGAACCATGAGCAATTAACAACGTATGACTAATGATTAGGTAATTCTTGAATAGTGTTTATGCATGTATTGTTAATCTTTTCATTTAAAATTCTTTCTAGTGGTGCGCAACGTTAGAACTTGCCTTACCAAGAGGTAGTGAATGATAAAAAGATTAAACAAGAGAGATTTAGTTAAGAATTTGTTGCTACCTAAGTGCCTGAATCTAATCAGTTTGATGTGAGAGTTAATACCTAACTCAATTAAGACAAGGACTAATCTAGGGTAAAGGTCAGGGTTAGGAAAGCACACACCCGTAGATTTACCAAGTCACGAGTAAAAGTTCCTACTTAGATTATCAATCACTTAGGGATACATAACTTATCGTCCTTGCATGTCAAAAATGGGATAAAATTGATATTATTTGGAATACTGCGTTAACGGCTTGTGGGGAACAATATCTCAAATTGTGAATCTTGTTTACTTGTTACTTAATCATTCAAATCAACAATCTCTCATTTTAGTTACAAAACCCCCCTGTTTACTTTTCTCGAAAATAGTTTGACTAAAAAGAGATAATCATAAGTTAAGTTTAAGTCTAAATCATATTCCCTGCAAGATCAACCCCAACCTACAAGTTGGGCTCTTTATTTGGCAACGATCGTTTATACATTTTTCGGGAGGTGTAATTTGGGCTTATCAAATTTTGGTGCCTCTGCCGAGGAAATGAGACCTTGACGGGGAGGAAATGAGCCGATTTCATCATTTGATCTACAATAACCCAAATCGAGTCATGTTGTCGCCAGGTGCGAGGCAAACCAATAATGAAGTCCATATTAAAATCTTCTCATTTCCAAGTAGGAATGCTAATATCTTGGGATAAACCTCCCGGCTTTTGATGCTTAACTTTCACTTGTTGACAATCAGTACACTTAGCCACAAATTTCGCAATATCTTTCTTCATCCCATTCCATCAATAGACCTCCCGCAAGTCATGGTACATCTTGGTTGCTATTGGGTGAACAGAATATCGAGAACTATAGGCTTCTGACAAGATCTGTTTTCGCAAATCTTCTATAATAGGAACAGACAAACAACCTTGATATCGAAGCACACCATATCCCCCTTGAGAGAAAGCCTCAACGCTCATTTTAAGCACTACTTCCTTCAACTCAACCAAAGTCGGATCAAGACCTTACTTTTCTTTCACATCCCCCAAAAAGGATGATTAAGAACCATTGTGAACCATAACACTACTCTTGGTAGAGTCAACTAGTCAAACGCCCAATTCGGCCAATCAATGAACATATCTAACCAACTCCTTCTTATCATCCACTACATAAGCCACACTTGGCATTGATAATCGACTAACAACAATAACTCAAGCCACCTTTTTTGTCGAAGATTTTAATTTTTCTAATTGAACACATATTGCAAACTCTTGTGGTTGGTAAAAACCTCTACATCAACACCATATAAGTAATGCCTCCAAATCATTAAGGCACGACTGCCACTAGTTCAAGGTCATAGGTAGGATAATTCTTCATGAACTTTAAGTTTACCTTGAAGCATAGGCAACAAATTTCCCATTTCGCATAAGTACACATCCTAGTCCAATTCTCGAGGTATCACAATAAACAACAAAACCATCAGTCCCTTCAGGTAAAGTCAACATGGAGTAGAAGTGAATATATCTTTCAGTTCTTGGAAACTCTTCTCACATGCTTCCAACCATATGAACTTAGCCTTCTTTAATAGAGAGGCAATCGAAGATAACCCTTCAACAAACCTTCATTAGTAACCGGCTAAACCCAATAAGCTTCTACATCCGAATGGGATAGATTTCTAGGTCAACTCTTGACCGTATCCATCTTCTTAGGATACACCTCAATACCCTTACTAGAAACAATGTGACCAAGAAAAGCTACAGACCTTAGCCAAAACTCACATTTACTAAACTTTACAAAAAGTTGTTGGTCCTTGAGAATTAGCAGCACAATCATCAAATGGTCAGTATGCTCATTCTCACTTCTTTATTAGATCAATATATCATCAATGAATACAATCACAAACATGTCAAAGTATTGCCTAAACACCCTATTAATCAAATCCATAAATACCACCAGAGCATTAGTCAAACCAAATGACATAACCAAGAATTCAAAATGACCATATCGAATTCGAAAAGCCATCTTCGGAATGTCATCTTCCTTCACCCTCAATCAATTAAAACCCGATCGGAGGTCAATCGTAGAAGAGTAGCTTACCCCTTGAAGTTGGTCAAACAATTCATCTACCCTTGGAATAGGATACTTATACTTAATGTTTCCTTGTTCAATTGTAGATAGAAAATAAATATACGGAGTGAACCGTCTTTCTTTCTCACACAAAAAAAAGTAGAGCACCCCTTGGAGATATACACTGTCGAATGAACCCCTTATCAAAGAAATCTTTCAATTACTCTTTTTGTTCCTTAAGTTTTGTCAGAGCCATTCGATAAGGAGGAATAGAGATAGGTTGCGTATCTTGGAGAAGGTCAATGCCAAAGTCGATCTCTCTCTCGGGAGGAATATCGGGTAGATACTATGGGAACATTTCCAGAAACTAATTTACAATGGGGACTGATGAGTCCAAAAATTGGACTCATTTAACGATTTATTTTAATAGAAATAGTGTTCTTGAATGCTTGTTTTATCTCAATACCTGATTAAAATGCTGAAGTTTCAGGTATTTAAAGTTTTAGTGGAAGCATGGACACTTAGGCGCAAAACAGAGCAAATAGAGCTGAAAAGAACCAGAAATGGAATCCTGCGCATCGCCGAGTTGAACTTGGCGAGTCACCGAAATGACATGAACCGCCCTTCGTTCCAGTACGCAAAGCCTTGAAGGAAGTGGATCAGAAGGCAAGGAAAGAAGCAGTCAGCGAATCGGCGATTAGTTCTGCGAAGCATTACTATACCGCCCAATGATCCAGAATGCGAGGATGCTAAAGGCAAGACACTGAAGGCGATGAGCTGACCAAAACGCGGATCGCCGAGTTCATCGGTGATCTCGACTAATGTCCCCGAACAATCCTCCGCAGCACAATCTGTGAAAACTATAAATACTAGTTAGAATTGTAGTCTTAGGGTGGAACAATTATTATTATTATTTTCACTTTAGATCATACTTTAGCTGATATTTTCTCTCAAATTTGGAGAGGGTTTTGTGGAGACTTGAAGAAATGAGTTCTTCTGCACCAAGTTGGAAATGGGTCTTCTCTATTCATTTTCCTTTGCTTAATTTAAGGTTAAATTTCTTATACCCAGTTGATTTCATTATTATGTTAGGTATAATTTATTATTTCTTGATGAGTGGCTAAAAACCCCATTCTTGGGGTGTGATTTAGCAAATATGGGTTGATATTCTTGTTGGGTCTTGTTTGCCAATAGGTTAGATGTATTTTAATGGTGATTTCACCTAGTGGTTGTGGTTTAATCTAAAGGATTTGTAGTTGCAAATACAAAACCACCCATTTGTTTTTGGTTTGCCCGAGAAGGAGGTCGAGAAACCAAAACCACTAGACTGATGGCCTAAGGAGTGGGTCGACATGAGGTTCAGCCCGAGAGGGTCAGCCCTAGTCCCATATCCTAACACTCAGCTTGAGAGAGTGAGTGGGGTAAGGCGTAGGCTGGTCTTCATGCGGCAAATGGGTGTCTGAGAGGAACGCATTTGAAACGGGGTAAGTTGCCCGAGAAGGAACTTATTTCCATTTAAAGCTTAGCCTAGTCACTATTTTCTTGCAAATTTCCTATTGAAAGCATGTAGCCAACGATTTATCTCAACTTGTATTGCGGTCACATCCCAAGAACCTTTCCCCATACTTGATTTTCTTGTTTATTTTGCTATTTTAGTACTTGTTACAAAAACCACTTTGATATTTGACACTTTTGTGTCCCTCCCTTTTAATTGACAATGTATTTTATCGCAAATGTCTTTAGCTACGACTAGTTAGAATGTAAATTCTATTTTTCTATCAATTCTCAAAACCGCTCCCTTGGGATACGACCCCAACCCTTGGTTAGGTTACTATATTATCGACAATCGTAGACACTCATACCGTAGGTCAGTGTCGTTGGTCACGATAAGCATCAAAATGGGGCCGCTGCCGTGGAGTGGTGTTATTTGAGAATTTTTAGTCTAATAGAATTGTTGTTCTTGTTAGTAGTAGTTTACTCACCTAATTTTTAGTTTTGTCTATTTGTTTGCGTGTAGAGGCAGGACAATGAGTATACATGATGGAGAAGGTAGACCAATGGAGCACCTTCCAGCAGAGGTGATGAGGCTCAGGGATCACATCCTAAACTTCAAGCATATCGAGGAAGAACCCTTTCATGAGTCGTGGCTGCGGTTTAAAACACTATTGATGCAATGCCCAACTCATGAAATACCCGATTTAGTTCTACTGGAATGCTTCTACAGGGGTCTGAGTCTCGAAAACAGAGAAATAATGAACCAACTCATTCCAAGTGGCCGTGAAAAATACCCATATGAGACCGCAGCCAAATTCCTTGACCTTGCAGCTAAAATCAACAAGGACACTGAGAAGGACCAGCAATTGATCACTTTGCTAAGTCAGATGGATAAATTGACTCACAAGATCAAGGAATTGGAGATGGTGTCCAGAGATCAAAGTAAATGCAGACCACAGACTGAGCAGAGAGGATCTATGGACACTGAAAATAAGCGTATCAAAGAAATTCTATTAATCATTCATCATAAGCTAAATCAGATGAGCAACTCTCACTCTAGATCTATCCAGCTAATCGAAACTCTCCTAAGTCATGTGCTTCCTCAGCCTCATCCTCATGAACAAGTGGGATCACCTAGATGCACTAGGTGCAACCCTAAAAATCCAATTTAAGCATTGACTTACGTCGTGCCACGACGTTAACTAAGGCGCTATTTGGGAGGCAACTCAAAACCAATTACTTGCTTTTTAATTTTCTTGATAAAATAATAGTGTTTGTTTTGAACAGGTTGAAGCTAGGGAAGTGCTTGAAAAGATGTATGAAAGCGAGCAACAGGTTTAGTTGGCGGGTCGCCGACAAGTTCGGTGAACTAAAATTCTTCCGCGATCTGACCAAAGACATCCTCAGATGGGCTTCTGTAAAGATCAGTGGTCTAGAAAAATTACTGGCGCATCGCCAACCATGTTGGCGATCTCGACAAAGACCGCCGTTGGGATCCCTACATAAACCAAAGGTCCTGCTAACTTCGGCGAAGAAATTAGACATTCTGTGTGTCGCCGAATGACTAGGAGAACTTGACTAACAGCGCTGAACGGGCAGGAACTGGATAGTTTTTGCTGGCCACAGTTTTAAAAGTCCTATTTCTCTCATTTCTTCATCCTACCAAACTCACACCTACACCCTAGTTTTATATTTATTGCACTCTTGAAGTATTTTGGTTCATAAATTTGTCCGCGGATTTGGATTACATTGTCGCCTAGCACCTCAGTAACTTCTTAATCAGTACAAAAGGTTAGCTTCCTAATCCCCGAAATTTTTGGTCAACATTGTACTCATTTGCAAACTCTTTGGTATTATTGAACTCTGTTGAACCCCCCTTTATTGGATAAAATGGGTTAATTGTTAATTGTTATTTGATAATCTTGCTTAAACTACCAAAATCTCTTCGAGGGATGCATGGCTAATTTCGAGAAGTTGGGTCCAAAGTAGGCACGTTGGGTAAATCGGCAAGCTATGATGAGCTCGCCAAGCCACTTCGCGCTTCATCAAATTGCGTTATCTCGCCCTTATTATCATGCTTCATTTTTTGTGGCGTTTGTAACTTTCGGCGAGAAGCACGAGGTCGCAAAAAGCACTTGGCGACTCACCAAAATTCTTCTTGGTCGCCTTTTATCTGCACCTATATTCACTTCTGCACTGTGACCTTCAGGGCATAACCCATTGTTCGCCGAATGTACTCGGCGACCCACCAACTGGACTGACAAATTTTCCTGCAACTATATGTCCTTGTTTTGTTTATCAAATATATTATAACTTTATCTCAAGACTTTGTAGACATGGCCAGATTGAAAGTTGCAGGAAGAAACATGCCACCGAGACACATAAGAGCTCAAAAGTTCAGAAGAAATGCAAAGAGTGAGAACAAGATAGCCAGTTCGAGGAGAAGGGTGCAAATTGACCCTAATGTCCCTTCGTGGACCCGAGGGTTCATCAACGCGATACATGCCAATAAAGCAGCTCATGAAATAGATAATATGGTGGAGGCTAATATTGTTATAGAGGCTGAAGCAGAGCAAAAAGAGAAAGAGGAAAAGGGTCAGAATGATAACACACCTGGCACTGATGCCCAGACAGATGGAGCGACTGCTTAAACAGGATCCCCTCTTTACCTCCCTCTCTATTTTTCTTTATCTGACCTTTTGGATACTTATTACTTGCATTTGAAGACAAACGCTCTTTATTTGTGGTGGGGTAAGGCCCACACATTTTGTGTTGACAATCGTGTTTTGTTCTATATATATTTGGGTTGTCAGTTTTAATTTGTGTTTTTAAAACTGCTTTGTGATTGTTTGAGCTTATGGCTCTCTTTTGGGTTTAATTGCAAAATAACTATGACCCTTCCGAAAAATTTTCTCCACCTCTTGTGTTGAAAGTGGCTGTTCTTTTGCAAAAATTTAAGTCTCGGTTTTGATCAATACCGATGACTTGAATAGTGCTCTCAATTGAACAAACGAGAATGCACGGCTACGACGAGGCCAAATGAAGTTACATAGACAATATGTGCATTCTTTGCATCTCGTTGTGACTAGCCATTTATCAAATTGATTCTCTTCTGATGACTGTTGCACACTAGCGAACGTGTCTAGTCTTGTTTGATTGAAGTAACGATGCCTTGTGTGATTAGCTTACTTTGAACCATGCATGAATAAACCTAGAATTTACCCTGTTAGTCTAATTGATTTAGAAAGGTGTACTCTTGAGATGATTTTAGGCAACTTTTGAATAGTGTGAACCAATTTAACATATATCTCTTTTTGTGGCCTACCCGTGAGCGTGTGAAACTCTTTTGAACACCATTTGAGCCTTACCTTTCTTTGGAAGAACCTTGATGAACCCTAGACCTTACTTGAACCACTACCTAAAATCCTCTTGAGTTGTGATTTAGCGAATAGCAAACTTAGGTCAAAAGCCTAAGTTAGGGGTGTAATGAAAGAGAAAAAAAAAAGTCAAGAAGTGCAAGAAAAGTTCCCCTTAACCCATGGTATTGTATAAAAATGGAACCCCTTCAATTCAATTCAAAAAAAAAAGAAAAAAATTTGAATAAAGTACGAAGGGAATCGGGTTTCAAGCAATCCATGGAGGAGAATAAAACTAAAAAGGGTGACTTAGAAGCACTAGAAAAAAATTTATAAAGGAAAAGAAGGGAATACCTTGAGAATGCCACAACTCATGAGGAACAAGTCATTGAACCTAAATGACCATACCTTTGCACTCAGCCCCATTACAAGCCTTATAAAGACCTTTTTGATCATTGAGGTAGCCGAATCGAAAGTCAATTGGAAAATAAGGGCAAACCTATGGGTGAAAACATGCATTTTGTTCCTCCTTTTGCGTGTGAGCGTTGTATCTAATTCCTGGTCCTAAATTGACTCATATCTGTGTGTGAATATGGAATCATTCTTTACGTGAGGGCATTTAGATACTTTTGTTGAGCTTGAACTTGCACAAGTAGCAAGTATTGCGAGCATGAGAATCTTTGGTAATGATGTGTCACAATTTGAATCTTTGAGTACACAAGTGATCCTTGCATAAGTAAATTGAGCCTTGTTTTGTGCATTCATGATTTAGTCTTGTGTAGCACTGTTTGAGGCACCCTATTTGAACTGCTGAACTTGAGTTTGCTTGAGGACAAGCAAAAGTTTAAGTTGGGGGTGTTGATAGTGTCCACAAATTGGACTCATTTAAGGCTTTATTTTAATAGAAATAGTGTCCTTGAATGCTTGTTTTATCTCAATAACTGATTAAAACGCTGAAGTTTCAGGTATTTAAAGTTTTAGTGGAAGCATGGACACTTAGGCGCAAAACGGAGCAAATAGGGATGAAAAGAACAAGAAATGGAATCCTGCGGATTGCCGAGTTCAACTTGACGAGTCGCCGAAACGACATGAACTGCCCTTCGTTCCAGTAAGCGAAGCCTTGAAGGAAGTGGATCAAAAGGCGAGGAAAGGAGCAGTGAGTGAGTCGCCGATCAGTTCTGCGAACCAGTACTGTACCGTCCAATGATCCAAAATGCGAGGATGCTAAAGGCAAGACACTAAAGGCGATGAGCTGACCAAAAGGCAGATCGCCGAGTTCATCGGCAATCTTGACTAATGTCGCCGAACAATCCTCCGCAGCATAATCTGTGAAAACTATAAATACTAGTTAGAATTGTAGTCTTAGGGTGGAACAATTATTATTATTATTTTCACTTTAGAACATACTTTAGCTGATATTTTATCTCAAATTTGGAGAGGATTTTGTGGAGACTTGAAGAAAGGAGTTTTTCTTCCCTAAGTTAGAAGTGGGTTTTCACTATTCATTTTCCTTTGCTTAGTTTAAGGTTTAATTTCTTATACCCAGTTGATTTCATTATCATGTTAGGTATAATTTCTTATTTCTTGATGAGTGGCTAAAATCTCCCATTCTTGGGGTGTGATTTAGCAACTATGGGTTGATATTCTTGTTGGGTCTTGCTTGCTGATAGGTTAGATGTATTATAATGGTGATTTCACGTAGTGGTTGTGGTTTAATCTGAAGGGTTTATAGTTGCAAATACAAAGCCACCCATGTGTTTTCGGCTTGCCCGAGAGGGAGGTCGGGAAACAAAAACCACTAGACTAATGGCCTAAGGAGTGGGTCGACATGAGGTTCAGCCCGAGAGGGTGTGCCCTAGTCCCATATCTTAACACTCAGCTCGAGAGAGTGAGTGGGGTAAGGTGTAAGCTGGTGTTCATGCGGCAAATGGGTGTCCGAGAGAAACGCATTTGAAACGAGGTAAGTTGCTCGAGAGAGAACTTATTTCTATTTAAAACTTAGCCTAGTCACTATTATTTTGCAAATTTCCTATTGAAAGCATGTACCCAACGATTTATCTCAACCTGTATTGCAGTCACATCCCAAGAACCTTTCCCCATACTTGATTTTCTTGTTTATTTTGCTGTTTTAGTACTTGTTACAAAACCCTCTTTGATATTTGACACTTTTTTGTCGCCCCCTTTTAATTTACAATGTCTTTAGCTACGACTAGTTAGAATGTAAATTCTATTTTTCTATCAATTCTCAAAACCACTTCCTTGGGATACGTGGGTTACTATATTATCGACGATCGTAGACACTCATATCGTAGGTCAGTGTCGTTGGTCCCGATAAGCATCAGGGACCAACTCATAAGTAGGGGTCTCGGAATATATATCCCTCACCCCAACTAGATGGTAAACGCAACCCTTAGAAATCATCTTTCTAGCTTTAAGATAAGAAACAAACTACCCCTTAGGTATAGAACTCCCCCATTTCCACTCTAGAATGGGTTTATTCAGAAACTTAAACTTGACTACTTAGGTTCTACAATCAATAAAAGCATAAAATGAATGCAGCTAGTCCATACCAAGGATAGCATCAAAATCTAACATACCAAGCATTACATGATCGACATGAGTGACTCTATGGGAAAAGGAGACGGGACACATTCTATAAACTCTCTTAGCCACTATAGAATCACCGTTAGGAGAAGAGGCTGAAAAATGATCTAACAATACATCTGGAAGAATATCAAACCTCATAGCCTCATATGGCTTCACAAATGACAAGGTCCCGCATCGGGAGAACCCTCTTGTTCATCATGAGTTTGAAGTGCATAGAATCGGTTTTTCTTAGGAGAACTTGAACCCAAACCACTAGGTGGAGCGTTTTTACCATCTCTCCCTTTAGTCGTAAGCATTGAGCAATCCCTCATTTTATGACCACTTTTTCCACAACTAAAGTAACCACCCGTGTTGGCTGAGCACTCTCCTTCATGCTTCCTTCCACATCTAGAACAATTAGACTATGAGAATCCACCAACATTCCCTCCTTGAGACTTAGGGTTAGACACCCTATCTTTATTAAACTTAGACGAAGCATTGGAGGAAACATGATTGAAGAACCTTTGTCGAAACTTAGAACGACCAGGTATAGCAGACCTTGAATTTGAAAAGGTTACCATCACCAATTCTTGCACTCGTCGTCTCCCTAGACCTTTCCTTAACTTTTTTCTCATTGATATGTTGAGCATGAACCATGAGATGAGAAATTTACATGTATTTAATGAGCATGGTGGTACGACATTCTTTCACAACCATTACAGACACACCCAAAACGAACTTACTCATTCTTGCCCTAGGATCGGCAACCATGGTGGGGGCATATCGGGAAAATTGTGTAAACTTCAAAGCATATTCCATCGCACTCATATTTCCTTGACGAAGGTTAATAAATTCAAGTTCCTTGGCCTCCCTCATCTCAAGGGGAAAGAACCTATCAAGGAAGGAAACATTGAACTTTTCCCAATCAAGAGGACCCGCATCTTTCGTCATTCCTTCTATCCATTGGTTGAAGCATATGTGAGCAACACCCTTAAGTTTATAAGTTGCCAACTCCGCATTTTCCACCGGCATCACTCCCATGATCATTGACCCCTTGTAAACCTCATCAATGAATTCTTGAGTGTCTTCCTCAACCTTAGAACCATGAAACTCTGGAGGATTCATCCTAGTGAAATCCCTCACACTAGATGCCTTCGTACCCACATTTGGGTTCATGGGGGCCAAAGCCTCGTTATTGGCTTGAGCCGACATGACTGGATCCAACACTTGAAAAGCAGCCCTAAACTCTGCACTAGTCACTTTCTCAGCTAAAGGGTCAACCGAAACTTGAGGAGCATGAGGAGGAGCTTCTCATTCCACATTCTTTCGCACTTTTCTTCTAGCATAAGCTCATTGAGCAGCCTTATCGTGTTGACAATCCGATAAGGATTAGGAGAGAGACATTGTAGAGTTGAACTCTATCGCACGACTTTAGAGTAATGAAAGAAGTGGAGTTTCCTAAACATCTTATAGCCACTCATTCATATGTGTGGCACGCTTCACACTAATGAACAAGACTCTACTCGACGTGGCTTATGAGACTTCCTAGTACCTTTATAAACCTTGTACTCTAATTACAAAGATTGTCATGACCCAAGGTAGCCCCTAGGCGTAACATGGCGTGTAAGACCCCAAAATGCCACATACAAGCCACTTAGCTTTGTTCATTCAAGCTAATAGAAATATAGGATTCAAAAGAACCCATGACATAGAAGAAAACCCTAACTCAATTAAGGAATTCTAGCTTTACAAATTGGAGAATTTGGGGACTCCAAGGAGAAAAGGGCTCCATGAATTAAGACTATCATACTTTGGTTATCAAAGCCCTTAAGAATTTGGAGAATCGCAAGCTTGATCCTTGAAACCCTAGGATGACTCCTTATTCTTCAAGCTTTTTAGAGAAAGAAATATTTTGAGAGAATGACTTTTTCTTCTTTTAGGAATTTGAGAGAATGTTTTCAATTGGGGAAATTTGGGGTTAAAAACACTTCTATAGGACTTCTAGGTAAAGGTAAAACAAGATATTATTAAGATAGAATAATTGGGAAAAGACCCAAAAGCCCCTAATAAAATAATTGATAACACCCATCAACGGCCCAACCGACGGTCTGTTGGTCAGACCATGGACCGTCTTTGTTGGGCGTCATTTGGGGTCAAAAACGGCGTCTCTGGGGCCTCCAACAATGGCCCCACCTACGGCACGTGGGTCTAACAACAGCCCATGGACCATGGTCATATGTCCCAACTTTTTATATCAGAAATCCTTCTAAGCCGGGGTCACCTATAAACCTATCTACGACTCATATAGTGAAAAACGAACCCTCCTGGTTAACCGTCAAAAGTGTACTAAAACTTGACATTTTTAGGATCATGGGCTAGCCATCCACGACAACGACCTACGTTCCGCGTGTCAGTCCATGGGCCAAAGGTTGCTCCTTCAGCACTGGCATCAGACCTGAAGGGGATGACTATTCTATTCTTTTTGAGTCGGGGGTGTTACAGATAGACATCGGTTTTCATGTCATAGCTCACATGGCTTTTGTCAGTTAAAGGTAAATCTCCCACAATAATGAACTAAGGTTACTTTCTAAAAGTATCTCAAATGTGTTTTAAAGATGTTTAGCTTGCATTGACCATGATTATGACTTACGTTTTCTAACATATTATTTTATGATTTAGCTTTGTCATTGCATGTCATACAAAGTCCCTTTTTGCATGATTTCATAACTCTTATGCATTGCTATCATACTTGGTACAGTCCATGTACTGACGCATACTTTTGCCTACATTGTTCACTTATGTAGGGTCTGACACCCCTACCTCCCATAATTATGGCTAGTGATCTTGTTTAGCTATTGAAGATTGGTGAATCCTCGTGTTCCGAGGACCGAGACTTTTTTATTGCTTTCATGTCTATTTTCAGATATTGTATATAATGCATGGGTTACGTCCCAATTGCTCATTTAATGTAATAGATTGTTTTGAGACTTTTGTTAGAGTTCCGCTATTTTGTGACAAACTCCTTTATATGAGAGAATGTGAACGAGAACCTCCTCAAGTTCCGATCGACCCTTCGGCCGAGCAAGTGTAATGCAATGTTTAGGGGTACTTTTAAAGTCTTGGCTCAAGCCACTACGGCTCAAGCCAATAGAGAGGTTGTGGTCCCATGAACCAAAATATGGGTACGGTGAGAAGTAGAGCGACATACTTCACTAGAATTAATCCTCCGGAGTTTCATGGTTCCGAGGTTGAGGAAGTTCCTCAAGATTTCATTGATGAGGTTTATAATGTGTTGATCATCATGGGAGTGACGTCGGTGGAAAAGGTAGAATTGGCCGCTAAGGGAGGCAAAGGTACTTGAATTCATCAACTTTCAAGGGAATATGAGTTCAAAGATTTTTGCTTTGAAGTTCACACAATTGTCTCGTTATGCTTCTAATATGGTTGCCAATCTAGGAAAAGGATGAGAAAGTTTGTTTTAGGAGTGTCTGAAATAGTGGTGAAGGAATTTCGTACTGCCATGCTTATCAATGATTTGGACATTTCTTGCCTAATGGTTCATGATCAAGTAATCGAGGAGGAGAAACTTAAGGAAAGGTCTAGGGAGGTAAAGACGGCAAAGACCGGTGATGGTGACTTTTCACATTTTAAGTCGGATGGACATGGTTGTTCCAAGTTCTGACAAAGGTTTTTCGGTCAAGGTTCCTCCAATGCTCTGGCTCTTAAATTCAACAAAGATAGGATGTCTAACCCTAAACCTCAAGGAGGAAATAGTGGTGGATCTTCTTTGTCTACATGTGCTAAGCATGGAAAAAAGCGTAAGAATAAATGCTTAGCCGGTTCTAATGGATGCTTTGGTTGTGGAATGGTGGATCATAAGAAAAAGGATTGTCCTGCAATTTCTAAGAGTGAAGGAGATAATCGTCAATGGACTCAATCTGACGCTTCGTCAGGTTCTAGTAGGCGCCAGAAGAAGAATAAATTTTATACACTCCAGACTAGTCATGAGCAAGAGGGTTCCCCCGACGTGGTTACCTGTTTATTCTGAGATTTCAACTCATTTAGGGTTTTAATTTGATATTTTATTTTCCTCAAATGCCTAATTTATGCTCTGTACTGATGTTAAAATGTTGATTTGCAGCAAAGAAGGCAAAAAGAGCCAGGAAAGGACATTACCGGGTGAAAAGGAGGTAAAAACCTGAAAATGGCTGAAGATAGTAAAAGCTAAGAATCACAAAAGCCACTCAACGACTCACCGAGTGCTACTTCAGCTCACCTAAAGTTCTAGACTGCCAGCCCTGGGGAAAAGCCATGTTGGCGATGGATTTGGACAATCGGCGAACCGCCAAATGGATCGGCGACACCAATTGGGATCGCCTAAAGTCATAGAACCCACAAGTTAAAGAACCATAGAACACCAGTGATGGGATTGATTAAATGGCCCAACATGCCAAAATTTGGGAAACTATAAATTAAATTTTAAAAAGAAAGAGAAGTGTTCTACACCATTTAAAAAAGAATCCTTTGAGTTCCAGTATTTCCCTAAGTAGTTTTCTCCATTGTAGAACCTTGTTGAAGGAGATTTTTGAAGTGGATTTTTTATTTTGAGCATTTTGAATCATTGTAAAGACTTGGATTGCAATACCCAGATTATGGAGAACATAATTGCTATTAATTTATTCCTTTTTTATAATGTGTGGCTAAAACTCCAATTCTTGGGGTGTGATCATGTGAGTATTTGCTTAATTAGCTTATGTTTATTGTTGTTTACTTATCTAAATGTTGTTTCAAAGTGGGTTTAATTGATAGTTGAGAATTAATTTATGAATTGCAGTTGCAAATGCAGTTCTAGCTTAGTGTTTTGGGCTTGCTAGAGAGAGGTTCTAGAACCACAACTATCAATTGATGATTTTAGTGATTGGGTTGTTGTGGGTTCAGATCGAGAGAGTGAATCATAACTCATTTCTACCTATCTAGCTCGAGAGAGTAGATAAATTAAGGTTTTGGGTTATTTATATTGTTAAGCTTGTCGAGGTTCGAGAGAACTTGCTTGATTCATAATAGATGTTCGAGAGAAAACTATTTCCTCTATTGTCTAGCCTACCCACTGAGATTTAGCAATTGTTAGTAATATAGAATTACCCATATAGCGAAATTAGCTTATAATCGATCACATCCCTAAGAATTCCTTTATACTTGTTATTTCCCATGTTGTTTTTTCTTGTTTTAGTTGCTAATTGACAAACTAAATTCCCCATCTGACACTTGTTTCACCCCTCTTGATTTATCTAAATGCATTAGGTAAATTCAATTCCGATAACCAATTAGATCGCATTTATAACTTCATAACTGAATTAGAACTTATACCGCTCCTTGTAGGTTCGACCACAACTTCTTTGATGGGTTTTATACTAGATTTACGACCACCTACACCTAGTATCAGATGAGGTGTAGTTGAGGGTTCATCAAAAATGATGCCGCTGCCAGGGAGTGGTGTTTAGAATTCTCTTATTGAAGTTTAGATAGTGATTTTCTTGTGTTGTAGTTGAATTGACTTACTTTGCTTTGTGTTTGTGTTTGTTGTGTTCAAACAGAGGATGAGATGAGTGTGAACGGAAGTAATAGTAGCCAACTGGGCCACCAAGATGACATCGGAAATCTGAATTATGTTAATGACCCAATTTAATTGGGTGGAGTTGGAACTATACGTCTACCTCCTATTGAGGGGAATGTTGTCTTCCATGTGACTAGAATGATGTTGCAACTCTTGCAAATTAAAGGATTGTATGGAGGGCTAGCTCAAGAAGATCCCCATGAGCGTATTCGGAATTTCGTAGACGTATGGAGTTTGTTCTCATTTAAGAACATCTCTAAAGAATAAGTTTGTCTCCGATTGTTCCCTTTTTCTTTGATGGGAGAAGCTACTAAGTTGTTAGCTGATCTACCTAGGAACTTCATTACTACCAGGGATGAACTTACTGTGGCATTTTTCGTAAGGTTCTTTCCTCCTTTAAGGATGATCATATTAAGAGATAATATTCAGAGCTTCAAACGTTTGGAGGGTGAACTAATCCACGAGACGTGGCTGAGATTTCAGAAGTTGTTACTTCAATGTCCGACTCATGGGCTACCAAACAACGTGTTGTGACAACACTTCTATAGGAGTCTTGACTCGACGAACAAAGGTGCTTCTGATCAACTTGTTCCAGTGGGTATAATGCAACAGCCTTTCGAAATAACATTTAATCTCCTTAATGAAATGACCAAAATTAGCAGAGAATGGTACACTCGAGAGGACCAGGTGTCTCCTCTAACCTTCAGGATGACAAATGAGCAGATTTAAAAGGACAGTGAGCGAGACAAAAACATGGCTAGAATGATGACCCAACTGGATCTTTTGTCAAAGAATATAATGGGTAGTGGTACTAAAGCTGTGAATGTTGTTGGTATTAGCAGGGTTAACCCCGATGATGCACACTTTGAGGCTCTATATAATGAGGAAGTGAATTTTATTACCAATCAAGGAGGTGGTTTCCGTCCGAGCTATCCAAGGCCGGGTGGGAATCTAGGTTGGAATAGAGAAAGGGATGATGGATGGAGAGACCATGAGAAGGAATGGCGTGATCATGGGGCAAACTAGAAGGAAAGGGATGGTGATAAAAAAAGATATGTTCCACCGCATGAACGTCAAAAGCCAAAGGAGCAGAGGGCTGACCAAAAAAAATTCTCCACGGAAGACATGCTTGCACACATTCCAAATAAAGTGTAAGGGTCGGACAAGGTTGTGAAAGAAAGGAAAGATGATGTATCTGCAATCAACCAAACAGTCACCTCTCACTCAGTGTCCATTAAGCAATTGGAAATGCAAATGGGTCAAATCTCATCTCATTTGAACCTAAGAAAAAGAGGTGGTCTACCAAGTGATACCTTGGCCAACCTGAAAAATGAACTTTGAAAAGAGTATCCATGTCGTGCCACGACGTTAAATAAGATGCTTCTTGGAAGCCAGCCTAAGCTTTAATGCTTTTGATATTGCTTTTGAATAACAGGTGTTGAATGTGCTGGTTGAAAAGTTGAAATTTTGGAAAAATGGCAACGAGCGAACAAAAAGTCCAGTCCGTGCCTCGCCAATCAGGTTGGCGAGCTCGACTTGGACCGTCATTTGAACCACACAGCTTGCTAGTGGTTCTATAAAACTCAGTGAGCTTAAGGGGAACTCGGTACATCACCGAGTGGGTTAGTGACGTAATCGTGGTTGCTAACCAGCGCGCAATCTGAAGAATCTTAAAAGGGACAACCATTTTAAATTAAAAAATCTCTTCAATTTCATACTTTTCAACTTCTGAACTCTCACACCGCTATATATTTTTATTACCCTACTTTTGTTCTTTCTTTTTCGTGGATTCTTTTACTCGGGGTGGACTTTTGGATGTCATTGCTAGCCTAGCTTTTCAAATTTTCGTCATCTTAATTGAATAACGCTATCAAAGACACTTAATTCCAGTTCTAAGAGTCAACGATCGTTAGTCATTATATAACCCAAATAAATGAGTTAGGGTGGAATCCCACAAGGAATGGTACGTGTTTAAGATTCAATAGGAAAGTACGAATGTGCTCAAATCAGCCATAGGAATAGCCATTATCGAGTATAAACATAATTCAAATCAAGGGATAACACGAATGTCAAATAACAGGGGGTTTTGGTTTTAATTATCAACTACAGCAGCAACAAATAATACAGGATAACAATAATGAGATGGGGTTCTTGGGATGTGATTCGATTATAGGCTAATATAGACAAATAGGTAATTGCAACTGTTAGAAAATAGTTGAATATTAGTAAATAAGCTAGACTTTAGTGGGGATAAACTTTCTCTCGAACAATTTACCCTGAATCAAGTTGATTTATTTCAAACATCAACAAGCATGTGAAATAAGAACAGGTTAAGCTTTAGTCCATTCACTCTCTCGAGCTGAATGTGTGGAAAAGGGTTAAGGATTCACTCTCTCAAACTGAATGTGTGGAAAAGGGATTAGGATTCACTCTCTCGAGCTAAACCCATGACAACCCAATACCCACAGACCATCAATCAAGAATCTTGGTTTTAAAACCTCTCTCTCGAGCAACCCAAAAACACAAAAGTAGAACTGCATTTGCAACTACAATTCTTTATATTAAACCACAATTAATGATTGAAATCACTTCTAAACAACATTTAAGCTAACAATTATCAATACCCATAAGCTAAATCAGCCCATAATCACACCCCAAGAATTGGTGTTTTACCTAGACAGCATAAAAAGATAAAAATTGTTACCAAACTGAGTTTCCATCAACTGGGTAAGATTAATTTCGTCTTTACAAAGGTCCAAATTGAAGAATCTCAAAGACCCACATCCAATTTCTCAAAAGTGAAAACCCCCAATTCTTCAACGCTAAGGAAAACATAGTCTCAATACTTAGAGTTCAAACTCAAAAATTTCTAATGAATTGTTCAGAATAAAATTTCATCCTAAACTTAATGTTTGAAAATGTATTTATAGTCACTACAAATATGCTGCGAAAGACCATTCGGCGTAGTAAGTCGGTCTCGCCGATCAGCTCGGCGATCCGCCCTTTGGTTTGTGTCTTCGCCTTTCTGCCTTGGCCTTCAGCTTCCTGAAGTTCTGTAACTTTGGGCGATCAAACACTGCATCGCGGAACAAATCGGTGACTCGCTTACTGCTCCTTTCTCTTGCTAACTTGGTTTTCTCCTTCAGGGCTTGGCACACTAGAACTTTAGGCGAAGTAATGGCCATTTGGCGACTCGCCAAAGGGATTTGGCGATAACCAGGATTTCATTTCTTCGTTCTTTCAGCTCGCTTTGTTCCTTTTTGCAAATTAGTGTCTATGCTTTGTTCCTCAATCCATATACCTGGAAATCAAGGGTTTTACATCAGTTATTTGCTCAAAATAAGTATTTGAGGACACTAAATCTATCTAAAGAAAGCTCTAACTGAGTCCAAACCTCACACTCATCAACACCCCCAACTTAAACTTTTGCTTGCCCTCAAATAAAACTCAAGTTCAACAGTTCAAAAAAGATGCCTCAAACAGTGCTACATAAGACTCAATCATGAATGAACACAAAAAGACTCAACTTACTCATGCAAGGATCAATTGTGCACTCAAAGATGTAAGTTGCGACTCACCTTTACCAAGGATTCTCAAGTTCAGAATACTTGCTTCAAATGCAAGTTCAAGCTCAACAACGGTACTCAAATGCGCTCACACAAATAATGATTCCATATTCACACAGAATGGTTCAACACTTTATAGTTCCGGAATCACATACAACTCTCACACTCAAAAAGATGAACACATGCATGACTCCACCCATAGATTTACCCTTATTTTCCAACCAACATTCGTTTCAGCTCACTTTAGATCAAAAAGGTGTTTTTAAGGCTTTGTAACGGGGGTGAGTGTAAAGGTATGGTCATTTAGGCTCAGTGGCTGCTATCATCATGAAATGTGGTATGAACAACACTTCATTTCCTTTTCATCAACAATTTCATTCATGCTCAAAATTCACCCTATTATTCATTTTCCATGAAACTTTGGACACCACATTTATCTTTGCAACTTTATTTCAACACTTTTTCATTCTTTTCCTTTTGTTTCTTTTCTTGTTCTTCCTTTTTTTTGTATGGAGGGGTTTCATCTTTTTCAAAACCATGGGTAGAGGGGAATTTCTTCATATTTCTTGATTTACCTTCTCTTTTCACCACACCGCAAACTTAGTATTTTGGCCTAAGTTGGATATTCAAACAAACCACATATCATGAAGATTAAGGGTGAAGGGATAAATAAAGGTCACAATTGCGTCAAGTTTCTTCCAAGAAAAGGGTAAGGCTCAAAGGGTGCTCAAACAAAGTTCACACACTCACAAGGTAGGCCACAAAAGAGGTATAATGTCAAATTGTTTATCTTTAAAATTGTTGCCTAAGATCATTTCAAGATCTTGCATCACTTAGTCAATCAGACAAACGGGGTAAATTCTAGGTGTCATCACACATGGTTCACGGTAAGCTCATCACACGAGGCATTGACACCAATGTCAAACAAGACTTCACACTTTCGCTAGTGTGCATTGTTCATCACAAGAGACTCAATTCGATAATCGGCTAGTCATAACGAGATGCAAAAAGTTCACATATTGACTATGCAACTTCATTTGGCCTCATTGTACCTGCACATTCATGTTTGTTCGATTGAGAGCACTATTCAAGTCATCGGTATTGATCAAGACCGATACTCAAATTTCCAAAAGAACAGCCATATTCAAACACAATCAAGAAGTGGCACAAAAAAAAATTTAAAAGGGTCAAAACCCATTTACAATTAAAACAAGGAGCCACAAGTTCAAATATCCACAACAGAGTGCCAAAACACAGCTTATAGCACAAAACCCAATGTATAAAAAAAACACAAATCATAAAAGGAAGGTATGGAAATACCTCATCCCACCAAAAAACAAAAAGTATTTGTCCTCAAATGCAATACACTACTAAAAATCAATAGAAATGATAGAGAGGGAGGTAAAGAGAAATCATGTCTACGCAGTCGCTCCATCTGTCAGGGCATCAATGCCCGGTGTAGTAGCAGTAGCACTTGATATACTAGGGCCTGCTATGGATGTCTCTGTCAATGATGTCTGGATCACCGACAATACAGTCGTCTCCTCTAGATCTGGCAGGTCTCCATATATGCTCACCTCTATATGCTCCTCATTGGTCTTTGCCTCTGACTCAGCAACTACCCTATCATCCCGACGTACGTCTCCAATGGTGGCCAAAGGAATCTCAGAAGTCGTCGGGGCATCAACATCATCAACTACCTCCAACAGTGAGGTGAAGTCAGTGGACTACAAATAGTCCAAGTTCTTCCTCTGATATGCCACCTCGACTTTCAAAGTCGTTACCTCTGAAGTCTCCCCCTTTCTACTCTCACAAGTATTAACTCTCACTGTGAGAGTGTCAATAGTTGCTCGTAGGGGAGCAAGTGCAGCTAAGATGGCACTCTCGATCATCCATGGCACCGCCGCCTCTAACCGAGTAGCCCTCACATCCGCCGAATGGGCTAACTGTCCCATCTTCAAGAGCATGGCCTGAGTGATCTTGGTCGGCTAAGAAGCAGTAGAAGTACCAGGAATCTGGGAGGAAATGGAGGTACCTGATGGCCCGGACGCCAGAGTAGGCAAAGGTGCCTCTTCAAGTATACAGTCAATGTCCACCTCTAGGGATGCATTTATCGGAGATGCTCTCCTCCTATCAGACTCCTCCCGAGCGTACTCGGCCTTAATACGCTGGCTGTCAATAGAGGATGAAGGAGTAACCTCAATTTCTCTCATCGCATCCCGGGGGACTCCAGCACACCAACACAGCTCAGTGATCAAGACCGGGAAAGGAAGGGATGTCTGATGTTGTTTGGTCCTCATGGACATCTCCTGCTCTATGATCAGTCCCATGTCAATACTCTTCCCGGATATGATTGACCCGAGGCAGGCCGCCTTAGGATGGCGAAGAATGGACTCATTTTGGGATGGCATAATGGAGTTGCTGATGAATCCAAACCAATATCGCGCAGCTATGTTAATGTCCCTCTTATCGATCTGAATTCGGGCCTCAATCCACCTTGGGGTGGTATCAGAAATGAGGGGAGCTAACTAGCCTTTGAGCTTTTCCAATGATGTCATAGTGGTAACCACATTGGGGTAGTCAAAGACTGACCCTCTATTAAGTACTGCGTTGATATGATCATGGTCTACAAAGCACTACTGTCCCCCCGTACCGTGATGGACCCCATCGGTCTAAAAGTGTTGGACTTTTTCTTGCCTTTAGGGACCAGGTCACCACATGCCGAGTAAAAATCCTGGACCAATGTAGGTATGTATGGGCCTCAAGGCCTTGTGGATTTCTCAAAGTGGTGGTACTGGAGGGTTTCCCTTACTGAGAAGTATCTGCCCTCAAGGCCCTCTGTGGATAGGAGCTTCTCCTCTAAAATTGTCCGCAACGCATTAGCTTTCAATCTATTAAGTAGTCATGGAGAAGGAACCACTGGTGGCACTGGAGCCACAGGAGGTGCCGGAGCTGGTAGTATAGCTACTGCTGGGGTGGCTGTTGGGACTCTCATTGAGTCAAGACGAGATCTAATACAGATCTCCGCTCTCTAGAATTGTAATGGTTGCTTGTCCTGCGGCTAAGATAATACAGCTTGGGAGTCAAAGGCCTCTCCCTCGATGCCAGAGTTGTGCTCCAGAACCGTAGATGCTGGCTTCTTTCCTTTGCCCTTACCTCCCTTTGAAGGCTTTGTTCTTCCTTTTTAGGAGAGTTGGCTCCTCCTTCATTTATAACTATGCCTCGTGCTCTTTTACGGGGCGGCATATCAAGGTTGGTTCTAGCCATAACTGCAAAAAACATCAAAAAGAGTTAGGGACAGTTCAAGTAAAATTGTAGAAAAACAGTTGCAAATAGACTCGCCGAATCACTTTGGTGAGCTAAATTGGGCTCGCCGAAAGGATTGGCTCAAAAATTTCATAGGAAAATGGCATGTCGGCAATGGGAAGGGCCTTTCGGTGAATCGCCGACAGCATTCGGTGAGCAAAGACTAGCCCGCCGAAAGTTACAATGCATTTTAAGGGTTAGGGGAGCAAAAAGGGCAATCAAAAGAAGACCTTCGGCGAGTCACCCAGTGCACTCAGCGAACTCAGGCTTCTCATCGAAAGTTACAGAACCCAATGACTAATATAGCATGAAATTAAAGGTGATCAAGGGGGATTTGGTGAACCACCGAGTGCTTCAGCGATCTCGACTCAGCTCGCCAAACGATCCAATGTGCCTACTTTCAACCCCGACTTCTAAATTTAACCCCGCAGCCCCCGAAAATAAAATCAAAAATGCACTCATTCAATTAGACTTAGACCCATACTACCCATGCCACCAGGATACTCAGACTTCTCCCGGTTTGGTAAAATTTTGCCATTTGACGACTTTTGCCCTTAGGAATGACGTCAAACGCTCCATCATCGGGCAAAATATGTTATTTAGCACAAATGTGGGTTACTTAGACTTCACCGGACTAGACACAACAACAAATTAGGACAACCCAACAATTATGATCAATTTTATGGCATGATATTTCAGGAAATCAACAATTAGGCATTCTAAGCACGATATTCGAATTAAAACAGGCACACATGCACACATTTACAAATTAGAGAGGCCCAACACACATCACTAAGATAAAAACAATTGCAACCAAGTACAAATAGCTAAATATAAGTTCAAGATTCGGAAAACCAACCTTTTATGCTGAATAAATTAGTGGAAATGTTAGGCGGCAATGATATCTGACTCCAAATACAAGACTGGAGACTAATATGCAATAAAAACATAAGAATAATAGGAAAATAAAGTATGGGTGTAAGTTTGAGAAGATAAAAAGTGCGGGAATGTGAAAGAGTTTGAAAGTTTAAACCTTTGGCCTTAAAAACCGTCCAGTTCTCTCCCATTCGGTGACATAGGTTTTTCTCGCCGACCCACACGGCGACATGCCAAGTGGGTACTTACCTCGCTTAGTTTTACAGGACCTTCATTTAAACTGGGGTCCAAATGGCGAACAAAGTCGTGGTCGCCGACCTGTTCGACGACACACCGATTTTCTCCTAGAATCGCCGAGTTTTACAGACTCCAACCTTAGAATTTCTAGAGTCCAATGACGGTCCAAGTCGGGCTCGCCGACCTCTTCGGCGAGTCACCGACTGGACCATTAGCTCG
This sequence comes from Solanum raphanifolium, assembly GCA_036250405.1. NCBI lineage: Eukaryota > Viridiplantae > Streptophyta > Magnoliopsida > Solanales > Solanaceae > Solanum > Solanum raphanifolium. Next base: position 100,090 of record JAJOOE010001742.1, read on the forward strand.
CCAATCTGCACTTTTCAACCACATTCAACACAGCATTATTTCAAAATTAAAAAAAGCAAATAAAAATTGGGTTGCCTCCCAAGAAGCGCCTTAGTTAACGTCGTGGCACGATGCAAGTCCGCACTTAGATTTCATTCTTTGGGTTTGCCTCAGTGTCACTAGGAAACCCTTTTTCTAGCTTTGGGTAGACACAATACAACACCTGACCCATTTGGGTCTCCAGTAGCTGAACGAACATGGAATAAGAGGTTATCATCTGATTTAGCATCGAGACATTCTCTCTTATATCTCTCAGTACGCTGTCGTGTTCTTCGACTTTGCGATGCATGAGTTAGAGTACCTCTTCTATCTGCCCAATCTCTTGCTTCTTTGTCTTTTGACGCTCGTGAAAGGGGATGTACCTATCTTTTCTTTGGTACATTACCTCCAGCTCCATGACCTTTTTGGCTAAGAGATCTAGCTGACCCAACAATGTGGCCAAGTCTTGGTCCTTCTTTGTCTCCTTGTTGATCTTAGTGAATAAGCTAGACTTTAGTGGGGATAAATTTTTTCTCAAACAATTTACCCCGAATAAAGTTGATTTCTCTCAAACATCACCAAGCATGAGAAATAAGAACAACCTACGCTTTAGTCCATTCACTCTCTCGAGCTAAATGTGTTGAAAAGGGCTTAGGATTCACTCTCTCGAGTTGAACCCATGACAAACCAATACACACAGACCATCAATAAATAATCTTGGTTTTAATACCTTTCTCTCGAGCAGGCCAAAAACACAAAAGTAGAACTGCATTTGCAACTACAATTCTTTAAATTAAACTACAATTAATGATTGAAATCACTTCTAAACAGCATATAAGCTAAGAATTAACAATACCCAAAAGCTAAATAATCACATAATCACACCCTGCTCTTAGCTGCTTTCTCCACGTCACCTGATATGGCAAGCGGACCTGAAAGACCGAAAAGAACTGTTTAAAAGTCTCTTGCAAGACTTTTTCAAAATAAAGACTGGGCCATGGACTGGACGATAGAGGGTAATCGTGATATATTGAGAGATTTTGGAATCTTAATCCAAATTAGAATTCCCAACATACTCTTCTATAATGTAGCCTGGGGATGTAGCTCTCCAACTCACTAACCAATTCAGGCCAATTAGAAGACAATCATTGGGGTTTTAGCTAGACATCATAAAAAGATAAAAATTGTTACCAAACTGAGTTTCCATCAACTAGGAAATTTTTCCTCTTTACAAAGGTCCAAATTGAAGAATCTCAATGACCCATCCAATTTCTCAAAAGTGAAAATCCCCAATTCTTCAAAGCTAAGGAAAACTTAGTCTCAATACTTAGAGTTCAAACTCAAAAATTACTCTAACGAATTGTTAAGAATAAAATTTCATCATAAACTTAATTTTTGAAAATTTATTTATAGTCACCAAAATTATTTTGCGAAAGACCATCCGGCGCGGTAAGTCAGGCTCGGCGATCAGCCCTTTGGTTTGTGTCTTCGCCTTTCTACCTTGGCCTTCAGCTTCCTCAAGTTCTGTAACTTTGGGCGATCCAACACTGCATCACAGAACCACTCAGCAACTCGCCGACTGCTCCTTTCTCTCGCGCACTTGGTTTTCTCCTTCAAGGCTTGGCACACTAGAACTTTAGGTGAGGTAATGGCCATTTGGCGACACGCCAAAGGGATTTGGCGATCACCAGGCTTTCATTTCTTCGTTCTTTCAGCTCGCTTTGTTCCTTTTTGCAAATTAGTGTCCATGCTTTGTTCCTCAATCCATATACCTTGAAATCAAGGGTTTTACATCAGTTATTTGCATAAAATAAGCATTTGAGAACACTAAATCTATCCAAATAAAGCCCTAAATGAGTCCAAACCTTGGACTCATCACATCTCAGGTTGGTTTTCCGAATCTCACTATAAATGTTGGTTGTAATTGAATGCATGATTAATTGGTAGTTGTTATTTGTGCTTGTTGTTGATTTGTTGATCATATGGCACAGTAATTGCTCGTAATTAGTTTTAAATTGTGTTAATTGTACTTAGAAAATGAATTCCCAAGCATTAGCCTGTTAAAATTGTGGGGTTATGACTAAAATGTTGTGGATCTATAAGGGTGAAATCTGAGTAACACAGAGTTATGCTAATTTTCGAAATTTTGTCACGACCCAGGGTTACACCCTAGAAGAAACACGATGTACTTGACCCCAAAGGGGTTTCATACAAGCCCTTAGCATATCCTAACATAAGATAATAGAAAAGTAAGAAAAATTTTAAACTTTATCCATACAATCGAAGTCTTTATAAAAGCAAGCGGAAGTCTTTACTACACTTTGTCTTAAACCATTTAAACTTGACTTGAATAAAACTTTGGGACGTAGCCATACAGAAGTCTAAAACATATAGAAATAACATAAAGTAAATGGTGGCTTTACACTGGATGTTGTGAAGACTCACCAATCTTCAAACTTCTTACTCCTTAGAAACCTATCCTCCAAATAGGAACTCAATCTCCAAACCCTACATTTGATTAGAATGTAGGCAAAGTATGCGTTAGTACAAAATGTACTAAATATGATAGCTAGCATAACATCAAGAACATCTCAAAATGGTTAGTCAACATAAGACATAAGCGTAGGATATAATAACATGGTCATAAGCATAATCTCTAACATAAGCATCATATCATCATAAGACGTAATGAATGAGCATAGGAGATACATCATGTTCATGGCATAGTCTTTACTTGGACATTAATATTAACATTGTTCAACCATTTGTATTTCATATTATAAGAGAACTACTCCTCAAGCCACCTCAAAGCGTAAATATGCAATGCATAAATGGCATCCCATAATACCATCCAAACTAAGAACCCCTTCTTGGTCATTCTTGGGCATAGTCTACATTCATAGTCACGAATTAGGTTTTCATGCCATTAGAGCACTATACTCCTAAGTAACCTCAAAGCACACTTGTGCAATGCATGAATGGCATCCCATAATTCCACTCACACCAAGCATATCCTTGAAGTGACCATATTCATACTTACCATTCATTGGTGTCATTATTGACCTACTTCATATAGACAAGGGAACCATCACCTTTAGGCACACATATCATGGAAGGAAACTATAGCAACAATCCAAGCTAAGCATACATCCTTTAAGAGACACTTCATAAGTTGCTTCAAGTTATACTTGTGCAATGCATGAATGTCATCCCATACTACCATTCACACTAAGTACCACCTTAGGCTATCATACTTAAATGATTTCTATTTATCATTTCTAGACTACCAAAGAATAGCACCCTACTAGGCTAGACCTAACTACCTTGGAAAGCACACTATCATGCAAGACCAAGTTAAAAAATGAAGGGTACAAGTGTTCCAACCTAGCTACCATGCAAACATTCTATGATGCTAATGCAAGCTACCCTTAGGAGAGTATGATTCTCAATCCCAAGATACCCTTAGAAGAGCATGATGTCTCAATCCTAAGCTATCATTAGGAGAGTATATGTCATTTAGCCTAAACTACCATGAAATGGTCTTGGCCTAACCAAGTCATGCTACCATGAAGGCATTCTAATAATGCTTGTTCAAGCTACCCTTAGGAGAGTATGTATCCTCCATCCTAGGCTACCATGACTACACTAACTCAAGCTACCATGAAAAGCATCCTACAAATGCTAATTCTAGCTAGCCTTAGAAGAGTATGTTTCCTCAATCCCATGCTACCATGAGAGCTCCTAACTCAAGCTACTTAAGCCAAACTGTACATGAAGGGATGATATGTCATAACTTCAAGCTATTCTAGTCTACTATGCTTTGATTAATTTTTGGTGATTAACCTTTCAATCTTGAATCATTCTATGTGAGAAGACGTTTGAAATACTACATACAAGCATTCATATAGTACTAGGTAGGCTATGAGGGTAAAAGCCTCTCACCACAACCCTATCCATTCATACACCCAATAATGCAAGTTATCTCTTCATTTTAGACTTACTCTAGAAATCATAGTGATCAACATCTATAATTTCAAGCCCTACTTACAAGGCCTTACTTATTCATTCATCATATAAATCTAGATCACAAGATATATTAGTCACAAGCCTTGTTCTTAGGCAATTATAATCTTAATTCATCATAAAGTCCCAAATTCAATCACTACTAATCATGATCTATCATACATACATCAATCTAGTTCAATTCATTCGTACATGTTCCTATTCTTGAACAATTTATATACATGATATCCATTTTGGAGGGTCACCCTTGAACCTTCAATTTCACCTTTCATGGCATAAACCCACATAACTCAAATTCATCAATTAAACTAGGGTTAACCATGGAAAACATGTAATAATATCATGAATAAATACTAAATTAAACAAGTGTTATCCAACCAATTAGAATCATACCCAACTGAACCCACAACAATGGAAGAAACCCTAGTTTAGATTGGGGTTATTCTTCACAAACTGGGGGGAATCTAGGGGACTCTATGGATGGAAGAATCCATAGATGAATAGGCTAAGCATGCCTTGATTCAAATCTCTTACACAAGCTTGCAACAATGGAGTTTTGTTCTTCACCTAAGCTTCAAGCCCTATCTTCTTCTTCAAGTATTGAGTTTACTTGAGAGAGAACTATTTGAGAGGAGAGTGTTTTTGGGGTTTTGATTCTCAATGACGTAGTTGGGGTGGTTAATGACTTAAAATAGTTTATATAGGTGTATGAATTCCATGTAAAACGACCCCCACTTAATACCAACTAAAAAGGAATTTACCAAAAACTCCTCACTTGGCAGTCTCCCGTCTAGCCTTCACGAGAGGCACCACGAGTCGTGGTCCTCACCACTGACTGTGGTCCTTCTAGTGGTCTTTGGACCATTAGCTAGGGAACTTGGCTTGACCTCCACAATACTGAGGCTTATTCACGAGCCTTGATGTGGTCTTCACCACTGGCCGTGAAGTGGCTCATAAAGATGAGCCATTTTGAGGCAGCCCTTAGGGAGCTACTGCCTTGTCTTCACGAACCATACCACGAGCTGTGGTCTATACCACTGGTCGTTGTAGTGGTTGTGGAGTTAAGGCAGTGTGCTTCCCAAGCATGAGGCAGCCTTGGCCTTGGCTTGGGCTTGCCCCTTGGCTTGGCTCAAGCCCTCTTGGCCATAACTCTATCATTCAAATCAACCCTAGATTGTCTACTAAACTATGGGGTGTAACACATACCTTGAAGTTTAACCACTAAACACCTCATTATAAGTGTGGGAAGTCTTATCTACCACCCTTATCCTTAATATCAAACTCTAGGACCCTAACATAAGGCTCTAGTTGAGTCTACTAATTTTTAAGGTGTTACAAATTTGCCCAATGATAGAGCGATTGACGTCATTCTTAAGGGAAAAAGACATCATTTAGCCAATTTATTCCAAATCGGGGAAAGTCTGCGTACCCCATAGGCTCGGGTCTTATGGATCTTGAGTTAATTCCATTTATGTGAGTTTAATTTAGTTTTTGTGGGCTGTTGGGTTTATTGTGAAGTTTGGGGTGCAAAACTGGCAGGTTGGGCTACTGGGCGAGCTGGGTCGAGCTCACCAAGTTGTTCGACGGTTCGCCTAACACCCCCTTTGATCGCCATGGAGTGGGCGATACACCGAATGTCCCTATACATCGCCAACCTACCTTTATTTCTGAATAATTTCTCGCTGGAACTTTTCACGAGCCCGACTTGGCTCGCCAAAAGTGTTCGGCGACTCACCAATACTTCCTACAACTTTTATATTGAAATTTTTCGTAACTACATCTAACGTTTTCAACATTGTTTTTCAGGTATGGCTAGACCCAAAGTTATTTGTAGAAATCAACCGTCTCGGAAGAGGGCCTGGGGGATTGTGATAAATGAGAAAGTCGTTGCTTCTCGAGCCCCGACTACAAAACTCCCTAAAAAAGAGGAAAGGGAAAGGGCAAGGGCCTAGTTCTTCCTACACCAATGGAGGAGAGCTCTGACATTGAGGGCATTTATGCCACATACCTCACTCTCTGAATACGAGGGTGGTTTTGAGGATAGACTCCAGCCTCTATCTCTGAGATGGAAGATCATCAGTTATTACAGCCTAGGAAAGTGGAGCTACGCTCCAAATCTTTACATGATCCATTGATGATTCTGGTGCCTCTGATGCCTACTCCTCCTTTTCTTGCTCCAGCTCAGATAGTGGCACAGGCTCCTCCTATTAGGGGTCCTCCTCCCCGGACACTCAAAAGATTAAAGGACGAGGGTTTGAGGACCCTTTTGGAGGAAAAGAGATTGTCTACCGATGGTGTGGTGGACATGTATCTCGAGGTGTGGAACACCTTGAAGTTCCACAAATTTAAAGTTTTCACTAACCCCATGGCCCTTACATTATTCCTACTTGGGTCTGAGAGTTTTATTCGGCATACAAGGAGTTGGTGACGAATGGGAAGAAGAAGGCAAGTAGCTTTAAGTCGGTCGACTTCGTGAATATTCATGAGAAGAAGGTCAAATGCAACAGCACGGAGATAAATGCAGAACTTGGGTGCTCTAATTACCACGATTTGGTCTAGAAGAAGACTTTACAGGACCTTAGGGGTTGGCTTGAACCTCTGCTCTCTAATGCTACTCCAAGGTGGACTGAGGTTTGTGAACCAATTGAGAAGAAAGACCTAAACGTTGCTACCATATACTTGTTCCGGTTCATTAGTAGCACTATCATGCCTTCCCAGAATGTGTCCATCCTCCGACATCCTAAGGTTGCGTGTCTTGGATCGATTATATATTAACAGAGGTTGAACTTGGGGCTGCTTATCGAGTAAGAGATGTTCATGAGGGCTAAGTCACCCTCTCTGCGATCTGTCCCTATAAACTGTGGAGGATTCAAGGTAAGAAATTCACGAACTCGCAAACTTTCAAGCCCTTCATAAGGTCCGGCAATAGCTGGCGTTGTGCAGCTACTAATTGTGCTAACATACATACTGCACTCTTGAAATCCATATCAAATGGAATAAGAGGAACTAGAGGTGGTACTGATGGTGGAGCCGGGGGTCCTGTAGCCCTCGGAGGATCTTGAAGCGACAGAGAAGCTATAGGGGCTGAGAAGATGTCTCCCCCTGTGTCTCACAATGGGATACCTCCACCTGTGGTACCTTGCCAGTACCCTCGCCTGCAGCTGTATCTAACCCTTGGCTATCTGTGGTCTGTCTGGTGTCAGCCATCTCTATCTGCATAAAAATATCAATTATAAGCCAAAAACCTCAACCATTAAGACACCACTTTATAGCACGAGGTGAGCAAAAGAAGGATAGACATTCTAGCATGCCCGGTAGCTTCTTGCTTATCGAATGTTGTGCACAACACATTTATAAACAAGAGTGTACTAGACACAGCTTGCAGACACCCTAGGATACGACGTTGCTCTGATACCAAGTTTTTCACGCCCTAGATTCAAGGTATGCAAATGGCTCCTTATGCCAAAACTCAGGCTCGAGCCAACCCTGTTGAACCATTTTCTACTAGGCATGGCAGCCACACGCAATCAAGAAAACAAACAAGTATATCTCGACTTTAAATTAATCCCTCGACCAGCAAGTTTGATGTTTGTGTAATCAAGACACAACTTCAAATGCAAGTGTCTATGATCGTACAATAGTAAAGTAACCCAACCAAGGGTTGGGGTCGAGTCCCAAGGGAGTGGTTTCGAGAATTAATAGAAAAATAAAATTTAGTTCTAATTAGTCATTGCTTAAAACATTATCCAATAAGAACATGTTAAATATAAGGGGTGACACAATAGTGTCAATTAACAATGGGGGTTTGTCACAAGTAAACAAAAACAACAAAAATGCAAAGAGTACTAATCAAGGAGATGGGATTCTTGGGATTGATAGTAATATGGGATAAACTAAACTATTGGGTGCATGCTTTTGATAATAAATCCGTTGAATATTTGTGACTAGGCTAGACTATAACGGGGGTAAATTCTCTCTCGAGCAACTTACCCCGAATCAACTCGGTTTCTCTCGAACACCGAGTTGCCGCATGAAGAACAGCCTCCACCTTAGCCCACCTACTCTCTTGAGCTGAGTGTGTGGGAGAAGGACTAGGGTTCACTCTCTCGAGCTGAACCTCATTTCGACCCAATCCCACCAGCCATCATTTAGTAGTCTTAATTTTACGACCTCTCTCTCGAGCAAGCCGAAAACACAAAGGTGAAATCGTATTTGCAACTACAATTTCATTAAGTTCCACCATAACTACTAAACTAAATCACATCTAAATAACAAATAAATCATCAACAAGCAAGACCCAACAGATAATCTAACCCATATTCACAAAATCACACCCCAAGAATTGGGGTTTTGGCTAGAAATGTAAAAGAGATATAAATTTATACCAATATGAGTTTGCATTCAAATGGGTATGAAGATTTAAGTCTCAAAACAAGCAAAGGGTGAAGAATCCACAAGACCCAAGTCCAAATTCTTGGAGTTGAAACCCTTTGAATCTTCAAGTTCTTCGAAACCCTCTCCAAACTTAGAACTCAAAATTCTATGTTAAAAAAGTTATATTAAAAATCTGATATTAAGCTACAACTCTAAACAAGTATTTATAGTTTTCAAAAATATGTGCTGCAGCAGATCATTCAGCGTCGTTAGTCGACATCGCCGATCAACTCGACGATCCGCCCTTTAGTAGGTTTCATCGCCATCTTGCTCTATCCTTCAGCATCATTGTGTTTTGGATCAGTGGGCGACATAGTACTACTTCGTGGAACTGCTCGGCGACATGCTGACTGCTCCTTTTCACCACCGATTTGATCCTTTCTTTCAGGGCTCAGCACACTGGAACAAAAGGCAAGGATGAGACCTTTTGGCGACTCGCCAAACGGGTTCAGCGATTCTCAGATCTTCATTTCTTCGATCTTTCAGCTGCATTTGTTCCTTTTTGCTAAGTAGTGTCCATGTTTTACCTCCAACTCCAAATACCTTAGACTTAAGGATTTTCATCAGATATTGAGACAAAATATGCATTTGAGGACACTAATTCTACCAAAATATAGCCCTAAATGAGTCCAATTTGTGGACTCATCAAAGGCCCCTGTAAAGAAATCCATAAAATAAATAGTTAGTCCCAAGAGTTCATATAAAGAAATAGCCAACTAGCATAGAAGTCCTGATTGGGCCATCGAGGCCACCCTAATCTCTATACCAAAACTAAAAGCAGGTATATATCAAGACAATACATCATACAACTAACAAGCTTAAGAAAACCAACAAACTAGGCCAGCATGGTCATCACGTAACTGTAAACCCCACACATTAGTCTGCAAGCCTCTAAGAGTAGTAAAGATTGGCGGGATAGGGCCCCAGCCTACCCATAAAAATATTTACAACAAAAGCTAACAAACCTCCCAACTCTAGCAGCTTCTGAGGAAAGGGGCTAGCCAACCGGATAGAAGTTAGTCCTGCTGTTGAGTAGGTCTACTGGGTCATCTGTTTGGACCTGCATGCATGAATGCAGCGCCCCCAGGCAATGGGGCGTCAGTATGAAATAATGTACAGAGTATGAAAGGCAATAGACTATGAGCAGCTATCCTAATATATTGGAGTAATCTAATAAATAAATCAAGGATAAGATAAGTGTACTGGCCTGCTCCTAAATCTAAAATTATCAAAAATAATAAAACAACAACCTAACCAATCCCCCATAAGCTCGGCAGGTACAAAAAGCACACAAGACAACCTAATTAGGTCCCCATAAGCCCAGAAGGTGCCAATCAGTCTATATACCCCTATCGATAGTCCATTAGCCCCGTAGGCAGTCACATAGACCTCTTAGGTATTAATATAGCCCCATAGGCATCACATAGCTCTCTTAGGCATCACCATAGATTATAGACAACTCATAGTCCTCTTAGGAAACAACATGACCCTGTAGGCAGCACATAGCCTTCTTAGGCATCAATATAGCCATGTAGGCAACTCATAGCCTTTCTAGGAATCAATATAGACCCATAGGAAACTCATAGCTCTTCTAGGAATCAATATAGCCCTGTAGGTAGAACATAGCTCTTCTAGGCATAGATCACATTCCGACATTTAACCACAATAGCCCCAAGGGCAACAATAACAATCCAATAGCTAAAAGCGAGCAATTTATTTATAAGAAACATATACAAATAGCCTCTAAGTTGTGTCCAACATAGGGATGCTACTAACTAAATAAGAATCCTGAAAAGGGAGGATTATATCCACTCGAGCAGCCAACAATCAACAATAATGGCTACAAGAATAACAACAATAACAACCCAATTACATTGCTCCTAAGATTTAAGGAAACATGTCGTAGAAGGGAATAGCCTTAACATACCTTTTCTGTTGAATTCATGTGGCCTAACGACTTTTACTCACAACTCTCCTCAAAACTACAACAAGGCAGGACCATAATCAATACACAAGAATAGAAGATACCACGATAATCCGATAAAAGATATGTATTTCCGTCGCAAATTGTTATTTGTAGCTTATCAAAGATAGAGTCGATGAAAAAAGGGTCTTACCTTGATCTTAAGATCGTAATATATCTCAAAACCTTCAAATATGTCCAAACCCTTGTTGTCCCAACACTAAAGTATGATATGCTACGAAATTGATAAAACAAATTATACCACGATGACAAGCCCAACGCATAGAACAACTTTTTTCAAGGACTTAAGTCATGAAAATCTATAGTTTGGTTGATCCTAGAAATGGGTTTCTCTAAGTTTTCTGGTTCTTAGCTAAAAAATGAAGAAAAAGTCAAAGAAGAAGATATATATAAAGTTCCACTGACCTAGGCCCCACCTCACGTGCCTGCTTGTGCAGTCTCGCAAAAATGTGAATATCTCTCTATTTTGAAGTCGTATTAACAAACTGTTTGATGCGTTGGAAACTAGACTCGTAGACCTTATATATAATAGGTCGTATTAACAACTAGTTCTTTTTTTATCAGCTTTGTCACTTGAAAAATCAGCATCTCAGTATCCAATTAGATCAAAGTAAGAGGAGTGAGGATACCATAGTCCCAAATTAGTGTTTTCAATAAGGTAGCAAATGATTCGTTTGACTGTCATGAGATATGATTCTTTTAGAGCAGACTGGAAACGTTCATACTTGCACACGCTTAACATAATGTTTGGTCGACTGGCAGTTAAATAGAGTATATATCCAATCATTCTGCGATACATTTTTTCATCCACATTTTTTCTTGTAGCGTCTGTGTCAAGGCAGGTTGATGGACTCTTGGGAAGTTCCATAAACTTTCCTTTTTCAAACCTTGATTTATTTTATGAGTTCCTTGGAAAATTTAGTTTGACTAATGAAGGTTTCGTTAGTCAACTGCTTCATTTGTAAATCGAGAAAGAAGGTGAGCTCTTCCATTCTGCTTATCTCTAATTATCCCTTCATAAGATTCGCAAAACTCTCACACACAGAGGGGTTAGAACTTCCAAAAATAATATCATCGACATAAATTTGAACTATTAGCATAAAGGATCCAGATCTTTGAATAAAAAGAGTTGTGTCGACTTTCCCTGGTTGCAAATTGAGTAAACAATTGTTTAATCACTCATACCAAGCTTTAGGAGCTTGTTTGAGACCATAAAGCTCTTTAGAGAGTTTGTAATCATAATCAAGACATGAAGAGTTTTCAAAACTAGAAGATTGTTTAACAAAAACCTCTTTTTATAAAACCATTTAAAAAGGCACTTTTTTCATCCACTTGAAAGAGTTTGAAATGCTTAAAAGGTGAATATGCTAAAAGAATTTGAATGGATTCTAACCTTGCTACCGGAGCAATGGTTTCATCATAATCAATACCTCCCTTTTGCGAGTGTTCGTGAGCGACTAATCTTTCTTTGTTACGAATGATTTTTCCATCTTCATTTAGCTTGTTTCGAAAGACCCATTTGGTTCTAATTACTGAACAATTTTTCAACCTTCAGTAAGGTTCCATACTTGGTTTCTTTTGAAATGATCAAGTTCTTCTTGCATGGCTTGTATCCAAGATTCATCTTACATTGCTTCATTTATTCGTTTTGGTTCGATCTGGGAGACGAGTGCGACAAATGCTTTTCTTATCAATGATGCTCTCATCTGGAAAGAATCATCTAGTTTCCCCATGATGAAGTCATTACGATAGCTAGCATTATGTCTATATTCCTTAGGAATTCTAGTTTTTTCTGTTAGTATATCCGACTATGGTTCCAGGATAGTTGGATTTTCTGTTGTAATTTGAATAGAAGCATTTGAGTGACTCTCAGTATTTATTTTGGGAATAGATTCATCATCAATAGTTTCGATTTCCTACATTCTTGGGTTAGTGTCATCAAAAACAACATGAATAGATTCTTCAATGCTTAAGGTTCTTTTGTTGAAAACTCAAAAAGCACGACAGACAGGGCCATAGACCAAAAAATCGCTCCTTGGATCGAACTTAACAAGATTTGTCTTGCAATGGTTATGAATGAAGCATTTGCATCCAAAAAGGTGAAAGTAGCTAATGTTAGGTTTTTTATCTCTCTAGAGTTCGTAAGGAGTCTTTTTCACTATAGGCCTAATAAGACATCTGTTCAGAGTATGACATGCAATACTTACTGCTTCAGCCCAGAAATGATCAGGTAGGCTGTGATCCAACAACATAGTTCTGGATATATCCTGTAGAGAATGATTTTTCTGTTCTACCACACCGTTTTGCTGAGGTGATCTAGGAGATAAGAAGTTTTGAGTGAATTCATTTTTATCACAAAATTCCTCAAATGCTTTATTTTCGAATTCTCCACCGTGATCGCTATGAACTGTAGAGATAAAATACCCTGATTCTCTTTGAACTTTTCTACAAAATACTTCAAAGTTAGCAAGAGCTTATTTTTTATGAGATAGAAGTAAATCTTGAAAAATCATCGACGATTATGAAAGCATATTTCTTACCACCAATACCTGCGGTTCGAGTGGGACCGAAAAGATCCATATGAAGTAATTGAAGGGGTTTAATGGTACTTACAATTTCCGTCTCAAATTTTACCTTTGAAAGTCCAATGACTAGTTCAAGTCTAGACAATTTTTCAAGAGCATGCATGCTTGCGTGACCGAGTTTTCTGTGCCATAGCTAGGATTCATTTTTCACCATAGTGAGACATGTGAGTAGGAAAGTCAATGTTTCTCAGGACGTAGATAATATCAACACGATCCCCAACAATCATGATGTCCTTAATTGCATTTCTGATGGTCCAATTTGTAGTGTTGAAAGAGACCTTGAATCCTACATCACATGGTTGACAGATGTTGAGCAAGTTGTTTTTAAGTCCTTCAACAAGGTACACTTCTGATAGGTCATGGGATTATTTGAGAAAGACTTATCCGACTCCTACTACCTATCATTTTTCATTGTCATTGAACCATAAATACCCTTCATCAATATTCTTGAGAGTTTTGAAGTTTTCTTTCTTTTTGCACATGTGTCTTGAGCATCCACTATCTATTATCCACATTTCCTTTTTGTATGTTTTCTTTTGGTTTGGGCCTGCAATATAATAAGATTAATTTCTTTTAGGTACCCAACTATTTTTAGGTCCTTATGGTTAGAGTTAGCAACTTTTGGTCTTCAAATCCACTTTCCAGAAGAATATTTCTTACCGTTAAAAGATTTGTAACCAATGTCATCACAAGTATAACAAGTAATTTTAACAGAAGTTTCTACATAATGATATGAGGAATTATGAGAGATATTAGAGAAAGATCTATTGGATATAATGGAGCAATGATTAGGGGATTTTTCGATGTTACTCAAATTATATCTGTTGGTTCTAATGGGGCTATGACTTGGAGATTTCCTCATGCTATTTAATTGCATCTTTACTTCCTCCAGTTCCTCTTCTAGTAAGTCGACTACAATCTGACTTGCTTCTAGAAGGATTTACTAATCCTTCTTTTCTTGAGCAATTTTATTGTATGCATGATTACTTTCTGAAGTTCATCAGTAACCATATCCTAGGAGTTTTGTAAGTCATTTCAATTTCCACAGTTAAAAGGTCTTACCTCACTTGTTTCTCCTAGTGCCATGAAACATATGTTGGCGGTTTCATCATGATCATCTTCAGATGTTTCTCCTTGACTCTAAGCTCCGAGACTTTTTGGATCTTCATTTCTCCGACTATTTCTTCTTTTTCATTCTGGAGAGTTTTGCTTGATGTGTCCTGGTTTTCCACAGTAATAGCATCGGTCATCATTTATTTGGTATTCGTTGTTCTTATAATCATATTAGGGTATTTTCCTTAGCATCGGTCATCATTCATTTGGTATTCGCTATTCTAATAATCCTATTAGGGCATCTGCCTTCTTTGTTTGAGCATTTGTCTAACTCCTCTGTTTATGAGGGTCATTCCTTCACTTTGATTATCATTGGTTTCTTCCTCGACTTCGGTTGTCCCAGCGGTAAAGGCGACCATTTTTTTATCATCTTGGTTGTATCTGTTAATATGATTTTGTTCATAAGCCATCAGATTTCCACGAAGTTCATCATAGGCCATTTGTTGTAGACTCCATCTACAAAAATATCACATTTAGTTTCCCAAGACTTGGGAAGACTTCTGATGAGTTTTCTAACTTGTAATCCGTTAGAGTACACCATCCCTAGATATTTGACTTCTCAAACAATTTCGCTAAATCTTGAGAGCATATCCTCTACATTTTCGTTGTCCGCCATTTTGAATAATTCATATTCATTTACTTGTGAACTGATTTGAGCTTCCTTTACTTTGCTAATTCCATCATAGGTTACCTCGAGTTTGTCCAACATTTCCTTCACAATTTTGCATGTTGAAATCTTGTCGTAATCTTCTCCGTTATTGCACAGTATAACAAACTTATAGCTCTAGCATTGTTTCAATTACCTCTTGTTTTTCCTTTGTAATATCAAAGGATTTAGGATCAAATGGTTTATTAGTAGAATCTTTTCCTCTGAGTCCGGGAATAGGCTTTGGACCCTTTTTTTATAACAATTCGTGCTTGAAGATCATTTGAGGAAATGAAGATTTTGAATCTATCTTTCCAGTAGGAGTAGTGTTGTCCATTAAAGTAAGGAGTTCGATTAGAAGAGTGTCCATCTTAAAGAAGAGTGCCATGAATTTGATAATTTGCCATAGATCTTTTGCTCACATGTGGTTAAGCACATTATATGTGAGACCTGCTCTAATACTAATTGAAAGTCAAGAAGGGGGTGAATTAAATATCCTTTAGTTGACTTCCTATATTAGTCAGTCGACTCACCTGCAAGTTAGTAATACAGTATAGAGTAATAGTAAATGTAGTAAGTAAAAGACTCAGAGAGTTTTATACTGGTTCGGAACACCGGTGTTGTGCCTACTCCCAGTCCCCTTCGATTCCAAGAGTTTCCTTAAGAGCTTATTAAGAACTTGGGTAGTACAAAGTATTTCGCCTGTAAACCATGTCTGATGTGTAAATCAGAACTTCTACTTTGACACAACCTCTACTTGTATAACCTACATTCAGATCTTTCTTTCTCTTTTCTTTTTCAATTGTATGCTAACGAGAATACAAAGCTTTTATGAAAAACAATAGAAAACAATAGTACAAGTTCAAGTGAAGTGCGTGCTTCACAACTGCAACTATGAGTAGGTTTATATAGTATTGAGGACTGCTTTTTAAAGGAATACCCAAGGGTGTTTCAAATCAAGGTTCTTAATTGATTCCTTGAATTTGGTTGATTGTTTCATGTCCATATCAGATATGTGCATGAGCAACCCGATTCCTTCTTTTTCTTGTAGATCTTCTCATGATCTTGATAACCTTCCTTCTCATGAAGATCTTCTTGTAATCTTGATACTTGGTTGATTTTGGTTATTGTCTATCATCAAGATTTAATTCATCCTAGTCAAACACTAGGATTGTGATTTCCTTGATTCTACATCACTAGAATGATTGCTTTCCTTTCCTGTGTTGCTTCAGTGAGTGCAACTTGTTCCCTTTCACTTTTTAATGCTTCTTTGGCGTTCTTCCTTTTTATTCTCGTGCCTACAATATATATCATATATTGGTTAGGTATTTCATTATCAAAATAACTTAGTCTTATGATGCTATCACTTAGTCTTCTCATGAAAAACTGGATTGACTACTAACTACATTGTTGATTTACTGTCGCTGAAGATAGTAATAGGCTGCTTGATAGACACTTCTAGCTCATTAAAACAAGCCTGGGATCCAGGTAATTTCTGAAACTATTGAAGTCATGCTTCTGTACTCAGCTCCAGCTGAGCTCCTAGAGATAGTCTATTGTATCTTGGATTTTCAAGACACTAAAGATTCTCCAAGCTTAACTACATACTTGTGATGGATCTTCTTGTGTTGGGACAAGCAGTCCAATCAGAATCACACCAACAAGTGAGCATATTTGTAGGTTTAGATTGCAATCAGATACCCTGATCAACTCAACTTCCAAGTTTGACTTCTTAGGAGATTGCATCAATTTGCTAAGTGTTTATACTGCATAACTGATCTGGTCTAGTAATAATGGCATACAAAAGTTTGTCGATCAATCTTTGGTATGAAGTAATGTCATGAAGCACATCATCTCCAGTACATCCAGCTCCTAAATTATGCTCCACTGAGGTTAATCTTAGGTTGGACTCAAGAGGAGTGGGTGCAGGTTTAGCACCAGTTAGGCCTGCATCAGAAATAAGCTCTAAGATATACTTCCTCTGGTTTAGAATAACTCCCTCTGAAGATCTCAACACTTCAATGCCTAGAAAAAACTTGAGCTCACCTAGATCCTTAGCTTGAATTTAGAATAACTCCCTCTGAAGATCTCAACACTTCAATGCCTAGAAAAAACTTGAGCTCACCTAGATCCTTAGCTTGAATTTTTTATGCGAATTTTCCTTCACCTCAATGATTAATTTTGGATTACTTCCTGTAATCAATACATAAGTCATCCACATATACTAACACAATCACTAGGTCTTCCCCTTTCTTTAGTGTGAATAAAGAGTAGTCATGTGTACTTTGAGTGAAACTAGTGACCAACAATGCATTTCTGAGCTTCAAGTTCTATTGCCATGAGGCCTGTTTAAGACTATATAATGATTTGAGTAACCTGCATACTTTGTTCTTATTTGGTTTTCTGAAGCCCTTAGGAATCTCCATATAGACCTCTTCCTCTAGACCACCTCGGAGAAATGCATAACAGACATCCATTTGGTATAAGGTCCAGCCTTCTGAAAAAGTTGTGGGATATGGCAGCACTCTGTTGCGTTTTAGAATAGATAAAAATTGTCTTCTTAACTTTTGAAAATATTTTCCAAAAGGCATAACTATGGAAATAGTTATGATGATATAAGCTAAGGATAATTTAGTGAGAACACTCAAAAATTATAAAATAGCTTATAATACAAAGAAATTTTTGCCAATCACATTACTTCATTGTTGTTGGCATTTATTTAGATAGTAAATAATAAATAATAAATAATAATCAATAATGTGAGTTTATTGTTGAGAAAGTGGAATATTTTAAGTGGGTAGAAAGAAAAGTAGTGAAAATAGGAAGAGACATATACGGGGAAGGTGTAAGGAAAAGAAAAGGTCTTGCTGGGAATTTGGCGGTGTCTTACTCTAACTTGCTTCATCTCTTTTTTTCTTGCAGCTTGAGGAAAAGATCAAGAAAGCTTCTTCCTGTTCATGTTCATATTCATGTATGTAGTATTTCTTCTTTAGAATAAACTTTTTTTTTTGTTTAATTAATATGGATTTGAATACAGGATATTTGGAGGTTATGACTAACCAAAATGTTGACACTAGTCAGGTATTATGTACATGCATTATATATTATTTTGTTACATGAATATCATCATTAGATTTGTCCATGCATTCATTTTGTGCAGGTAGATGTGAGTGATCATACACCTAATGACCAACCACAATTGAATTCTGAGAATAAGGTATCTTTTCTTATTCCACACAGTTAATACACCCTCCGTTTCAAAAATACTAACCTCCTTCCCTTTTTAGTCTGTTTAAAAAAGAATGATCTTTTTCCTTTTTTGGTAACATTTTAATTTCAGTTTTCCACGTGGCATGTTTAAGGCCACAAGATTAAAGGGCAAATTAGTACATTTGACATAAGTTTAATTTAAGACCACAAGATTCAAAAGTCTTCTTTATTTTCTAAAACTCTGTGTCAAGTCAAATTAGGTCACTCTTTTTAAAACGGAGGAAGTAGTTATTGAGGACGACAACAATTAATCAACTTCATTAACAATGAAAACTTACTTGGTAGGTTTACAAAAGTGGCCCTCTATTTTTATCATCAAAAGGTCACTCTTCTATCCTCTACAACTTTATTTAGGAAATCATCTCCTTCTCTCCTCTCTTGTATATATTTTGTATTACCGATCCCTCCCTTTTATATTATGATTTAAGAGTCATCTTATTTATTTCTCACTTGTTCTCTAATTCAAAAACACTAAAAATGTTGTCTATGGCCCTTTTCTCTAGCAAAACAAGTTGCTTAAAAATGACCAAAATAATTTCCCTAATGAAAGTAAAGACAACAAGTTCCATATATGATATCACATCCTCTAGCATACCTCATCTTTACTTCCATCCCGTAGCTCCAATCCCCACTACCCACCTCCCATATATATTTGTTTAAATTATATACAAATATTTGGAATAAGATTATTATGTAAAAAATAAGTACGAAACATAATTAATTTACTATAAAATGTTTTCCTTTATACTGAACACACCCTATATCATTATAACGTATTCTGGGGTTTGTATCCAATTGAATTGGAATATCAAGTTTAGAATAAAAGGTGAAGGGTAGGAGTGTGCATCGGTAGGTTTGGTTTGGTTTTATGTATTACCAGTTCGGTTTATTGGGTTTTCGATTTTTAAATACGTTAAACCAATAACCCAACAAGTAAGATATTTTTTATTGATTTTTGGTTTATCGGTTTTGGCCCTTAACAGTTCGTTTTCGATTTAACAAATAAGAAAATGCTTATAAAAATATATGATTTCTCCAATAGTTTGACACAAAAAGACAATAATGTAACTTTACAAATGGTCATAAAATAGCAACAATAATAACTAACATGAAAAGAACTGTACAACTGTAACACAAAGAGAAATTAAGAGGAATTGGATTCTCATTTTAACTTTTAACGTTTTGTATAATGTGAAGTTGTGAACTCAAAGTCACTGTAAATTGAGGATTGAAGGCTAAAGGAAAAATGCAATAACTAGTAAGGTATTGAGATTAATATTTAATTTTTATGTACGGGTAAAGTAGTAAAGTAATGTTATCTTTATGGGATATTGATTTACCCAATAACACAATATAAAAAATAAAACCGAACTGATAACCCAATAATCTTTTTCTATAAAATCATTACAAATCAGTTAATCCAATAAACCAATAACACTTTTTTTGGATTCGATTTATAGGTCGGCTTGATTTTTGCACACCCCCAGTGTAAAGACAATGCTTTAGGCCCCCAATTTTAAGGGCCCCATTTATATATTATTCCTTTCGTTTGAATTTATTTGGTCTATTTTGACTTTATACAAAATTTAAGAAAATAAAGAAGACTTTTGAATCTTGTAGTTTAAAATTAAAAATTATATCAAATATATCTAAATTCTCTTTAATCTCGTGGTCTTAAACATGTCACATTGAAAGTGAAAAATTAAAGAGTTTCTACATAAGACTAAAATTGAATCCGACTAATAAAAGATCCAAAAACAATAGTCGAAAATTGAATAAAATTTACAAAAAGGAACTTTTAACTATTTGATCGGAAAACTCTTTAGATGAAATAAGTTTTTGAAAATTAAAATTGATCAAATCTTACTCTAGATCAATAATGTAGCAAGAGAAATTGAATTGACTTGGTATATTATCAATCGAAAAGAAATCATTATGAGAACTCTATTATAAAATAATTATTCATTGCTTTGCATTTCAAAAAGTTAGAAACACATATTTTAAATTATGGCCTCATTTTGAAATTTGGCTTTAGGCACCAATAGTAGGTACCCCTGTGTTGAGGGTTGTGGACTGGATAATACCTATAATTCATTTCTATATCTAATATTAAGGTGTCAAATGGATAGGTTGGGTTGAATTGAGAAATATTAAAATGAGTTAGAATTGAAATAGAGTTGGATCCTAACCCACCCAAGTTTACGCTGGGCTCAATGGGCTAAAAATCGGGTTTAATCATGACCTGTCCAATTCGACTCGTTTAATCTCAATATTTTTTACATATTGGGATTTCTGAATTTGCTTCCTTACCACCTTCACTTTGTTTTGTTATGCTTATAAGGTGCATGATCCACTCTTATCTCTTTTTTTTTTTCTTTTTTTTTGAATAACCCTACTTGGTGACTTGTAATACATAAAATAAATATCTGAGTTTAGTTTTATTAATTCTTCCTTTAAAATCAAACAAAAGCATCTTCCACAAAAAGAAAAACAAAATAATAAATTTTAATTGCAGTTGGAATTGGTTGGACGTCATGGAAAAAGAGGTGGTTCACTCTAACAGAGACATCATTGGTGTTTTATCGAAGTGATCCAGTGTGTCTCCTTTGTTACAATTTATTATTTATGTTATATTCAAAGTCAAATCTTCATTGATTACTAGCTTGGTAATGCATACTATAATCATTTTAATAAGTTATCTCAATAACTTTTTTTAACATATACGTACTCGTGCGATGCACATATAATATTAAATTGCTAATTTTAATTATTTTTTATTGTGATATCTTTTTCGAGTATATTAAATCACATTATCTTACAAATATTCAATTATCATCGTATAATTCTTTATTAATGAAATGTAATCCATTCCCCTCCTCACCCCACCCCATAACTAATTCTATGTGAATTGAGACAATGAATAAATTTTATGTTTCATATTTTTTATTACATTGTTCACTATTTAAAAATTTATATTGTTAGTATTGATTTTTATTAGCTTATCATTTAGCGTAATACACTTATTAAATAATATTCTAATTAATATAAAACATATATATTTATTGTGCTTACTCATGAGTTTTAAATTTTTATTTTATTGTTCACATCTCTCTAATTTAAAATTTATGGATAATAATATGTATATTATCGATATATTGAATATATTCTCCCCCACCCCTCTTCTCCTTCTTTTCTTTCTACTATATTTTTATTACTTTTGGTGGGTCTAATTTTGAATGATTATTTTTTTTTATGTTACACATCATAAACAGTTGAGTTTTTTATTTTTTATTTCAATATATAGAATGCTAAGTATAAATTTTTTACTTAAATTTTATATTTTAATGTGTCATTATTTATTGAGATTTTAATTGTATGGTATACAAAATTTAAGACTTTTCTCGTTATAATTGAAAAAATGCTTTCTCATTTAAAAGTCCTTCAAAAAAAATTTATACTATAATTTATAATTGTTTCCTAGTTTTGTCCTAACTTAATAGGTATTGCATTATTCATAAATTAGTATTCTTACATTAATAATTTTTAATAGCTTACTACTTTATCTGATATTTTTACAGTACGTAAGATATCAATAGAGATATCGATGGTTATATCTACTTACATTTTATAATGGAAAAGAAAAGAAGAGAAGTAAGCTTAAAAAGAAAAGAAAAGAAGAGAAGTAAGCTTAACATTATAAATCATTGTAGAAATGTATATAAGAGAGGCTAAGAAAGCAGAACTTTATTACAAATCAAATTTTAATTAAATTTGAATTAAAATATCATATCAATTTTTTAAATATAATAATATTTTTTTTACAAGTTATATATTTGGATGAAGAGAAATATTTGGAATCAATTCCCCCCTACGTTCTTTGTTTATTCTGATTTATCTTCATTTATTTTTTCTTTCCTTTTTTGTATGGTATTTTCTATTTATTATTATTATTATTATTATTATTATTATTATTATTATTATCATTATTTTTATTATTATTATTATTATTCAAATCAAAGCTTTTATTATAATATTTATTAACTTTAACCTAAAATTACCAAACACTTTTAACATCAGTTTCACACTTTCACTATCTTGTTGCCCTTCCTATTATCTTTCAGGATGAATAGATACATTTATCAACATCAAGCATAACTTTTTCCCACCAGAATTATGTATCTTGCATCTGCATGCTCCGTAGTTTTATTACAAACACATATCTAATAGTCAAAATTAGAATGAATTTTATACTTAAGAGACATGAAAAAAATTATCACCTGCTTTTTTTATTATAATGATTACATCAAAGAACTAATTAGTAATAAACGTATAAAAGCTTGTTCTTTTCATATCGTTAAATCCTCATTCGATATGATAAATTATATCTATATGTAAAACTGAATTCAAAAGAAGTATATAATCATTAATCTTCTATTATACATGAAAATTCATATACATACATGTAAAATAATAATTTTAAAAGTATTATATGATATATTTTTTGTTCAGTATGCATAACTATTTTTACCTTAGTACTCCTAATTATTCATTCATCTGTTATTTTTAGAATGTTATTCCTCAAAAGGGAGGTGAAGTAAATTTGACCCCTGGAGGTATTGATCTCAACAACTCAGGCAGGTTCGCATATTATTATATATATACATACTTATTGGAAAAATCTTTTTGGCTAGAAAATTTGACCAAAATTTGGCCAAAATGATATTTTATAAATATTATTTTATCTTTTTAAACATTTTTACCCTTTTAACTTTAATACCTTTTAATTAAAAAAAGGAATAAAGATTAGTTTATTTTAAAATAAAAAAAATATTATAGTTTTTTTAATTTTCTGGCCAAATTCGGACCAAATTTTCTAGTCATTTAGCACTTCCCCATAATTATTAATCCTACTTTCATTTCACAACTAAATGAACACTGCTTCATGTTATTTTTCAGTGTGATTGTCAAAGAAGATAAGAAGCTCTTAACACTGTTCTTTCCTGATGGTCGTGATGGACGATCTGTCACACGTGCCATGTTTCCTCATTGAATCCCTAGATAAATATTTTACATACTCATCATCTTATAATTTCAGACTCATTTAATATATACAAATAGCTAGAATGTCTAACTAAATAAAAGAGATAACAACAGAAAAAACATAAACCGTCATATATACACAACGAATGAGAACAAAAGGTACAATTGTTTCATCCAAACACTTGGTAGGTATCGGTACAAAACGACTACAAAAACCGAGTACAAGACTAGACATACACAATATACAGACTATCTCAAAAAAACAAAGACTGGCCAAAATGTACCGAAGGAGATGAGTCAACTCTGGACGCCACTTAGCTCACCCACAATCTCTGAATACCAGCTGCAACTCCACAGAATCAATGAGGACGACTGTAGGTGGGATCTGCATCAGAGGAAAGAGATAAATGGTGCAGTACGAGTACCAAAATAATGGATACTCAGTAGACATGATAGGCCAACAAAGCTCAACATTGCAAAAGCACAATAAGATCTGAGTAAGTAAAACGGTAAGTAACGTCATATAAGGTAACAATAATAGTAAAGAAATTCATAAACCATATAAAGCGAATCTAAAGTGAGTACCAAAGTAAATCAACCTAACTTTAAACTAACTGGACTTTATAAGCCCATAAAGTTCATACAAGAGACAAGATAGAAGACATAACTCGAACAGACCATCATAAGCCCTATGAGTGCACACAAGAACGAACACTAGATACAAAGAGTTCTAGAAGTAACCAAGAATCGCCAACAAAACTCAAAAGGGGATACCCCAGAATCCTTATAAGGGTATTCACATTCTAAACACAACCTCTCCTAGAATTTGACATTGAGATAATCGCAAACTAGGTATAGCCTCTCTTGGAATCGTACATCAGGATAACCACAACAAGATGTACCATCACTTGGAATCTTACATAGAGATAGGTACAACGAAACCTATGCTATTCTAAAGTTTTACATCGGAATAACTACAACAAGACCTAGCCTCTCCCAAAATCTTACATCAGGATAACCAAAACGAAACCTAGCCTCTCCCGGAATCTTATATCAAGTCAGCCACAACGAAACCTTGCCTCGCCTAGAATCTTACATCGGGATAGCCACAACAGAGGGCCGATCCTTCCTAGAATATTACATTGAGAAGATACACCACACAATGTGAAGAAAAAACTATAACCAGGCTAAGAACCTATTTTTACCATAATTAGCCAAATGCAAGAACTAAATATGTTTCCAAAGGTCAAAGCCCAACCCGAAAGGTCATATCTATCTCTAGTATGATACAAGCCAAGTTTAAGAGACACAAGCCATAAGACTAAAGTCTCAAGCATGCAATAGCCATGCCTAGGCTAAGGCCATAAATAAGTACAACGAGGTAATCCTAATCCACTAGAACAAGAACATCAATATAGACAAGAGAAAGTAGCATAGTTCTTGAAAATACTGAAAATAAGTCTAAACGAATACAACTCAAACACTAGAAGATCATCATGCTAAAACAACAAACCTGCCAAGTCTAAGATTAGTAAGTCGTAGCATACCTCGATGTCATTTACGCATGCGCTGAATCCTCTAATTGGGGCTTTTCCTTTTCTAGCAACCTTCGAACAATGTCACGCTAAAAATTAGTGATTTATGCATCAACATGAGAGAATTGATACCCATAAAGCAATAAAGAATCTTGGAACCAAAATCAAGTCAACAATGGGTTGTGTTCCTCATCCACGGAATCACCCTATTGAATTTCTCAATATGGCACAAAAAGCTCAAGGAACTTTTGCCAAAAAGTTAAGCACAATCCGTCCAAACCTCAAAATTTCCTTATACCATGCTAGCTCAAGAATAACCATTTCAAAAGTAAAATGGAGAAATTAACGAGAGTTATGAGTTTCGAAGCGAGATTGACAATCCCAAAAATTCTCCTAAACTATTCCCAACTCTAACTCAAGAATTGCAAAGGAAATTTCCTCAAATTGAGCTCCCAACTCTCCTTCTTTTCTATGAAAGCTAAAATAGAAGAGAGAGAGAGAGATAACACTTAATGATCGCCACACCGATGGACGATAGGTGCAGTAGTGACATTGCCGGTGCAGTAAGGCTATCACATGAGTAATAGTCAACAAGGCCCACAGACTCTACAAAAGTGGCTCAAATCCCGTTCAGCGAGATAACCAGAGTGATCAAGATCGATAGTGACAAAGCCCTGCCAGTGTCACTAGCCATCGCTCTGGCTCACCGTAAGAGCGGCTCTATTGAATCAAGCCAAGCTCCTTGAGAGCGGCAACACTTGCATGAGTTGTACTAGGAAACTGGTAATAGAATCCCAAGTCTTGAATGGACCCTCGAGATTCATTCAGGTTCTAACCAATGCCAAATGAATATGCTATCCAACCCAAAATGGAATTTTGGACTCAACGCAATTATCAAAACTTCCAGCGAATGTCATTTCAATGAAAAGTAGATCTCAAACTCCAAACTCCATTTTAGCTAAAAACTCTAAGGTAGCCCGAAATTAGCCAAGAAGCCTCATGACCCAAACCAAAGGTCTTATTCAATTAAACTCAATGCTCTGGAGCTAATTAATGTATTTGAATCACATTTCAAGGTGACTTACCTAAAATTTTGACCAAAGCCAAATATATAAACTTCAAAAGCTCTAAAATAGGGAAACCTGCATAAAAACCAAATGAACTACCCCAGTGATCGTCATATAAGCCCCACTAATAACGCTCGATTTAACCTAGAAAACTAATGAAAAGAGTAAATGGTCGTCGTCAATAAAAATTTAACGAAGAGTCAGGGTCGAATCCCAGTGTATCGTAGAGAATTCCTTGTCAAGAAATTTTGATTTTAAAATTAGCTCATTGGTAATAGGAAGAACAATTGGGTGGATCGAACCACCAACTTAATATAAAGCTTTAGTTATCAATTATCGCAATTAAACAAAGAATTAAATGAAATCAATAGTTATCAAGTAATCTAGGGGTGCGGGATTGGAAGATAATCTCACATAGGGGTAATTATGCTGCTCCATTGTGATGGACATTCATGAATAGGCTAAGTCATCTTCATTAACGCTAATCATGTCTCGATCTCAAAGCATATATGCATAGAATCTCCTTTCGGTCTCATCTATATTCCTATCCTAAACAACCCAATACCTTACTCTATTCTTTGTTTCAAGAATAGGGCAAATAGATCTGACCCATAACCTCTCTTTCAAGCAAGCTACAAACATCAAACCTAAATTGCTAGTATTCAAGTTATTACCAACTCCAATTAATCTCTCTCGAGCATCAACCGGAGATCGGAAGTAGGAATTATGTTTGCAACCTTAACCCATTAGTTAACCACATGGCGATTAGACCAAATTCATGCATGAACAACAACAAACGGAGCATAGCACAACATCCACTACATTAAATTAACACCAACCCCATTAGAGAACCCCTAGATCTTAGGGTTTTAACCATACATCACAAAAACTAAAGAAATTATACCTTTCATGAAAGCGACCATATGTAACATGAAATTAAGCAATGACAAACAACGATTCGACCCAGACTCCTAGTTGGGTATTTTTATTTGCAACGATTGCTTATTCTCTTAATGGTTTTTGAGGATAATTGGAGCTTATCAGTCAGATAACTATTCTGCTTGCTCTGAGCTTCCCATGTCATGTCTTTAATCACCCAAACTCTAGCCAATTCCTCTTAAAGCAAGTTTATACAACGTGACCTAGGCTCCAAAGCCTCAAACCAACCAAATGGAGATTGAAAATGCCTACCATAAAATGCCTCGTATGGGGTCATCTGAATACTTAAACAATAGAAATTTATATAAGAAAACTCCACTAAGCCATAAAACTGATCTTACTGACCTCACAGTTCAACACACAAGCTTGAAGAATATCCTAGAAACTTGAATAGTCTGCTCTAACTTCCCAACAGTCCGTAGGTGAAATGTTTTGCTATAATCCACCAAATACCCAACTCCTTCTAGAAGGTCCTCTAGAAGCTAGAAATAAACTGAGAGACTCTATTGGAGATAATAGACATTGAAACCCCATGATGTCAAACTACCTCCAGAAAATAGATACATGCCAATCTCTCGGCACTAAAAAAAGACTGAACAGGTAAGAAGTGAGCAGATTTGGTCAATCAATCAAAGATGAGCCAAATGCTATCAACACCTCGAGAAGTCCATGGCAAAATGACAACAAAATCCATAGTGATGCATTCCCACTTACACTCAGAAATTGGTGATATCTAAAACTCACCACTAGGCCTGAAGTGTTTGGCCTTCTCTTGCTTACAACACAGGCAACGAGCTATATAGTCTACTATATCTCTTCTTGTGTCGCTTCACTAGTAGTGTTGTCTCAAATCTCTATACATCTTAGTTGTGCCAAAGTGAATAGAATATCCAGAGTTTTGGTCCTCCTAAAGTACTAACTGAATCAAGCATCCGACTCTAGGAATGCAAATACGGTCACCAAATCTCAAAATATCCTTGGATCCTATGGTCTCCTCTCTAGCGTCGCCTCTCAATACCCGCTAACAAATAGCCATAAATTTTATCCTTGAGCTGTCAACTATGAATTTTCTCTGATTTAGTGGAAAAAGTTTTCACATAGGTTAGAACTCATATAGGGCCAGAGCTATCAAGTCGAATCAACCGATTGGATGCGGACTAGATATTCAATGCCAAAGGCCGTGAAGCTGAAAGGAAAGATAGACTCCTCATACTCACTGCCTTCTAGCTCTAAGCATCCACTACCACATTTTCCTTGCTCGAATGGTCTAGAATAGAGAGTTATAGTCCTTCAGAATCTCGATCCACCAATGTTGCTTTGCATTAACATCATTTTGTCTCAAAATCAGTGAAATTCTCACAACTAACTCCATATAGGTAATGTCTCAAAATCTTCAGCGTGAAAATTACCACTACAAACTCCAAGTCATTAGTGGGGTATTTTTGCTCGTACACTTTAAGCTTCCTCAATGCATATGCTACAACAGACATGCTTCATTAAAAAAAACAACTAAAACCAACACTAGATGCATCATAATAGATTGTAAACCCCTCACCCTCAATTAGAATAGTCAAAATAGGAGCTGAAGTGAGCAACTGTTTGAGCTTAAGATATCTCACCTCACACTTGTCTAACCACTCAAAAGGAACATCCAATATAGTCAGTCTAGTCAATGGTGCTTCTATAAAAGAGAAACCTTTAATAAATCACCTATAGTGGCTTGCCAGCTTAATATTTAACTCTGAATCCCTTATACTAAGGTGGGGTTGTCCCAATAATGAACTACCTCTATATTTGTCGTGTGTATAATAATTTCATGCTTGGACACCACGTTTCCTAATAATTCTAGAGACTCAAGCAAGAACTCACAATTTGAGAACATGGCATATAGCCATTAATCTAAAAATATCTAGAGCATAATCCTCAAATGTTGCTCATGCTCCTTCCTACTCCTCGAGTATAAGAGAATGTCATCAATGAACAGCACGATAAAGGAGTTCAAATAAGGCCTGAAAAGATGAATTATTAAGTCCATAAATGTGTTGGGGAATTGGTCAACCCAAAAGACATTACTAGGAACTCGCTATGGTTGCAACAAGTTCTAAAAGATGTCTTAGAGATGTCCTACTCCTTAATCTGCAACTGACTATAATAGAACCTTAAGTCTATCTTAGAAAACAACACTACACCATGAATCATATCAAATAGATCATCTATACAGGGTATAAGATACTTTAATTTCACTATCACCTTGTTAAACTGCCTATAATCGATACACACACATAGAACCACTTTTATTTTCAATAAACAATATGGGAGCACCCTAAGATGAGACACTCCATCTAATGAAACCCTTACTTAAGAGATCTTAAAGATGAATATTGGGCTCTTTAGTCTAGGTAGGTGCCATACAGTAGGGTGGAGCAATAATAGGTCGAGTTTCCAACTTAAGATCAACGGAGAAAGCAATACCATACTCAGGAGGATGGCCAAGTAGGTTGGTAGGAAAGACATCCGTGAACTTAAGAACAATATGAACAAGATAAACTAAAGGGCTCTCCCTACTAACATTGCAAACATAACCCATATAGGCTAAACAACCATTGGATACTAACCTCGTAGGCCGAACAAAAGAAATAATCGCAGTCAGTGTGTGACTACAAGAACCCTAGCTATGGTGGTGGTCTTGGCACAGAAATCCAAGACCGTATGGTAGGGGGATAACTAATCCATGCATAGAGTCACATAAAAATGTAACATATCCAGCACAATAAGGTCAAACCGAGTGTCACATTCTTAAATTAATTTAACATAAGACATATAGACCTAATCCACTACTAAAGTATCACCATGAGAGAAGGTACACGAATAGGAATTGATCAAGGCTTAGAAGAAAACCCCAAATGAGGAGTGTAATATATAGGCACATAAGAATATGTGGAGCCTGGATCTAATAAAGTGAAGGTTGAACTATGGAAAACTAAAACCGTACTTGCAATAATTGAGTCTAAAGCCTCGACTTCTTGACTAGCAAAAGCCGCATAAAAATTACATTGTGACCCTCTAGGCTGGGAACCAGATCTATCACTAGATCTACCTACTTGAGAACATCTAGAAGGACTCTACGGACCACCTCTGCAACTCTAAGCACCACCTCTAACTAGAGGTGTTGTTTCCCTTGCCAGCTATGTGGTATGAGAAGAATACACATTTGTCCCATGCCAAGTACAATAACTATGATAGTGACCAACCTCTTCACAATAAAAGTAACCTCTATCTCCTCAAAGCTAATATGGAGAACTGGTTGATCTACCCTACCACCATGACCTAGAGACATAAAAGATGCATCATGCAGTGGGTGTCTAATTCTATAATCACTAGGACCTGAAGTCCAAAGTGATGTGTGCATATATTGGCTAGAATGCCCCTGATGCTGATACGGTTGCTGACCTCTATCTGAATAACCCCAACCTCGGGAGTGAGATCCACTATAACCCCCTAATATTATCGCTGCCCCTACGGACCTCATGATGGAGCTCTTTCATAGCCCGATTAAGGTCAACCACATCAAGAAAAGACATTCCCATTCATGTTAATTACTTTGTGTTGATATGAAGCCGACGTCTCAAACCCCGAATAAAGTACCAAACTCTCTTCTCCTTGCTAGGTAGAATCGTATTATTATGACTAGAGAGCTCATGGAAATGGGTCTCATAATCTAGCACTGTCAAGGAGCCCTACTCCATCCTGGAGAATTTATCTCTTAACTAATCCCTAATTCTACAAGGTGAAAACTTTGTCAAGAAGGCCTTAGAAAACTATGTCCATATTAAGTGAGGGGACCCACCTAGTCTACATTCAATAAATATCCTCCACCACTGTTTGGATGGTTCTTCCAACTGGTAAGTTGTGTAATATGCTCCTTTAGACTCAACACCTAAAATGTTCAATCTCTCTTGGCAACTAGTCAAAAACTCATGGGCATCGTCCACTGCAGCAACTAAAGACCTTAGACGAGAAAATCTCAAGAATCTACCAAGCATCTTCTACTCATCCACTGTCATGGTAGTCTCAACTACCACTAGTTGAGAAACCACAGGTCCTGGTGGCATCTCGAGATGGGGAGCCGAAATGACACAGTGTACTCTTGGGCCTAGAATGGCTAGCATTGAGGCTTGTTGCATACCTATAAGTCTTGCTAAAAGTTGTACAATAGGGTGTCTGAGCTCTCGATACAACTACAGGTTTGCGTTGCAGGTGGGCTGGACTAGATCCCACATACTATATAGGGATAAACATCGACTACAACTCAATAATGGGATCAGGTGAAACATCCCAGTTTTAACCTCGAGTGGGTACTGTAGCTGGTTTGACCTTAGGGTCGATCTGTACCTCTACCCGTAGAAGGGGCTCTATCTGTAGGCTCAAAAGCATCATATCCAGTTGTCGCACCTCTCATATGAACCATCTATGGAAAAGGGAAACAAATGAGATTTTCTAGAAACCAAACATGACTAAAAACGCATGATATGGAATTAAAAAAGAAGATTTTTCAAAAATGTCCTAGAGCCTCTTGAATGTTGGATACATATTTCTTCACATCGATCAATAGGACTCTATTAGACACCCATTTTGTACCAACTACAATGTGAACATGTGGCTCTTATACCAACATTATAATACCCCAATATCTTAGGTCATGATGACACCTACTAAATCGTACAAATAGGTAAGTAGGCCATTAGCCCAAAATATAGATAACAGGCCTAGGGAGTGGAAGTACCAATAACAAGAAAATATAAGGTAAGTAAAAGAGATAACAATAGAAACAACATAAATTGACATGTACATACACAACAAATAAGGACAAAAGATACAAATCATCCCACCCAAAACCTGGTGGGGATCAATACAAAACTACTACAAAGATCGAGTACAAGACTAGTCATACACAATATACAAATTGTCTCAAAAATACATAACACTAGTCAAAATGTATAGAAGGAGATGAGTTGACTCTCGATGCCAGTAAGCTCACCTTCGATCTCTAAATACTAGCTGCAACTGCATGAGAATCAATGAGGACGACTGGAACTTAGATTTACATCAAGGAAAAGAGATGCAAAGTGCAGTATGAGTACCAAACCAAAGAGTACCCAATAGGAATTTTAGGCCGATCGATCTCGAAATTGCAAAAGAAAAATAACATGCAAGGAAGTAAAACTGTAAGTACGACCTTAGAGGGAAAGAATAACAATAAAACAATTCATATACCACATAAGGATAATAACCCAACCAGACCCCTAAAAGCCTAATAAGTGCACACAAGAATAAACACTAGATACGAATAGTTCTAGAAGTAATCAACAATCGTCAACTGAACTCAATAAAGGATACCCAAAATCCTCATTAGGGTACCTCGCAACTTATAAACAACCTCTCCCAAAATATGACATCGGGATAGCCATAAAATAGGTATAGCCTCTCCCAAAATCTAACGTCGGGACAGCCATAACAAGACGTAGCATCTCCTTGAATATTACATTAGGATAGCTACAACAATATATAGTCTCTCCTAAAATCTTACATGGAATAGCTACAATAAGACCTTGCCTCTCCCAAAATTTTACATCGGAATAGCCACAATGAAACTTTACCTTTATCGGAACCTTACATCAGGATAGCCATAATAGAGCGTTGATTCTTCCCATTTTCTTACATTGAGAAGCTCTACCACACAATGAGAATTAAAATCAACAACAATACTAAGCATGTAGTTTTACAACAATTAGCCTAATGGCAATAGTAAATAGGTTTGTGAAGGTCAATGCCCAACCAAAAGGTCACATCTAACCCTAGTCTAATCAAAGCCAAGCCTAAGCCACATGAGACATCAGGGATAAAGTCTAACGCATGTACTAACCAACCCTAGGCTAAGGCCCTAACTAAGTATAATGAGGTAATTCCAATACATACATAAACCATTGGAAAAAGAACATCAATATAGACAAGAACAATTAGCACAATTCCCAATAATACTCAAAATAAAGCTAAAAAAATACAAT
Organism: Solanum raphanifolium; assembly: GCA_036250405.1. NCBI lineage: Eukaryota > Viridiplantae > Streptophyta > Magnoliopsida > Solanales > Solanaceae > Solanum > Solanum raphanifolium. Next base: position 132,809 of record JAJOOE010001742.1, read on the forward strand.
AAGGATATCAACAATAATCATACTAGAAAACCAAATCAAAACACTAGCAAATCATCATTCTAAAACAACAAATGATCTAAGTCTAATATTAGGAAGTCATAGCCTACCTCAATGTCGATCAAGCATGCTCTAAATATTATATAACTAGGCTTTTACTTTCTAGGAAACCACCAAATGATGACACGCTGTTCAATCATTTATCTAGGCTTAACGCGATCAAATCGATACCCATAATGAAATAAATAATCTTTGGCCAAAATTAGGACAATAATAGGTCCATGGGATCCATGCACAGAATCACCAAATTGACTCTGTCAAAAGGTTTCAAAAATATCAAAAAACTTGTGCTCAAAAGTTGCTCATAATCTTAGCTAAGCAAAAGCTCAAATAACATTATACCATAATATCTCAACAAAACCCATTTCAAGAGTAAAATGTAGAAATTAATGAGACATATCATTTCTGAAGTGAGATTGACAATCCCAATAGTGATCCTAAGTTATTTTTAGCTCTGACTCATGAATTCCCAAGGAATTATCCTCAAACTGAGCTCCGAACTCTCCTTATATTCTATGAAAAATGAAAGAGAAGAGGGAGATATAACACTCAACGATCCCGGCCCAGCAGCCTTGTTAGTATATAAAGGTCATCACAAGTGCGGTGGTCAACATGACCCACTAGCTTCATGGAAACGACCCAAATCCCACTTGAATAAGATCATATGAGTGATCTAGTTCTACAGGGGTGAAGCTCTGGTGACATCAACAACCATCACGAGTGCAACTTGTTCACCATCAGAGCGACTCGGCCAAAGGGAATCAAGATCTGCAAAATTGGTGGCACAAATAACTATTGTACCAAAATAAGATTATAAGTCTCGAACAGGCCCTCAATATTCGTTTGAGGTCCTACCAATGTAAAATTAATATTCTATCCAATTTGAAACAACATCTGAAAATTAACAAAACTTACCAAACTTCCAACGGATGTCTTTTCAATGAAAAGTGGGTCCTTTACCACAAGCTCCATTTTACCTAAAAACTACAAGGTAGCTCTACCTGAGATTAGAAGCCTTAGAACCTAAAACAAAGATCTAGACTAAAATCAACATTCAGGAGCTAACAAAACTTTCAAAATCACATTCCAAGGTTGTTTACTTAAAGTTTTCATCGAAATCAAATATCTAAATTTCAAAAACTTTAAAACATGAAAACTTAAATAAAAATTAAACGAACTAGCCAGTGACCTTCCTATCAGTCCCGACAAGGCATAAATGACTTGGGGTATTTATAGAGAAGCTCTAAGTACCAAAAATAAAAAACAAAATGGAGAAAATAACCTAAAAGATCATTACATTAAATTCATTCATGGGAGAATCTATACACAAATGAACAAAACCATTGAAAGATACTGATCAATTCAGGCTACAAGATAATCCAAGATATTAAACAAGAAAATATTTTTCTCTTCTTACACTTCGACACACTATATTTATGTAAAGAAAAGAAAACTTGATTTAATGATTAAAAAAGATTTAAAAAAAATACAAAACAAATAGTGTTTGAGCTGGGGAGTTTGGGCCATAACCCATTGTTCAACCTAAATAAATTAATCTAATACATCCAGACCAAAGTTGTCACGACCCAAGGTAACCCTTAGGCGAAACATGGCGTATAGGACCCCGAGAGCCCCTATACAAGCCACTTAGCATTCATAACATAAGAAATAGAATGAAAAGAGATAAAGAAGTACATTTCAAGTTTAAAAGTTTTATAAAGGTAAAGCAGAAGTCTAAACACTTGTCTCATTAGTCATCTAGTACATAAGAATGAAATTTGGGCCTAGCCCATATATCATGTCCAAAACTAAAAGTAAGAAGGAAAAACTAAAAACAATGAAAATCTGTCCTCGAAGCATAAGGACTCACCAAAGCTCGAAATCTCTCAAATCAACCCCTAGCCACAAAATTGGAAACCCTAACTGTTGGATCCTACATTTGAGGAAATGTAGGCAAGAGTATGTGTTAGTACAAAATATGTTCCAAGAGTACGGAATCCGGTGTATACTTCACATAAAAAAGGAGTGTCCTACTTGCCAAGGTAAGACCATGAACTTCTAGTTTATGTGGATCCACTAGATAATGTATATCTAAGACAATCATCCTATGGGGGCACATAGGTATGGGATTATGAAATTGCTTCCAGAAACCTGACCTCTACTAATGTGAGAGCTATGGTCTCAATATCCTCTCGGTGCTAACGTAAATCCCACGGAATAGTCATTTTCTTAACTTGTTCTTATTATCCATGGAAGGGCATGTCACCTTGCCAATTCAAGCTAAGCCGTGTTTCATCCATGGAAAGGAACAATTAAGTAACCAATCCAAGCTAGATTTTATTAGAATAGCTCCTTATCTTTGATTCATTTTAGGTGAGAAGATCTTTCAACCTTAGAATCCTTTTTGTGAGAAAACCTTTCACACTCATGCATGAGGTAGTTATGTGAGCAATCCTTTCACAACAATTAGCCACAAAAACAACATATATGATTTTACTCTCAAAACAATCTACATCATATCTCATCAATTCCATAAGAACATGCATAATTCTATAATTCACCTTTCATAGTTCAAGACCCACTTTCAATCATCAATATTTATAAAACATGGGTTCATGGGGAATTAACATTAAAATCATGAGATTATATCAATTCATGCATAAAAATTCACTAATCAATCAAATAAATCAACATTTACAAGAACTCATGACATAGAGGAGAAACCCTAACTCAAATAGAGATTTCTAACTTTATAAATTGGAGAATTTAGGAACTCCATGGAGGAAAGGGCTCCATGGATGAAGACTATCATACCTTAGAGTTCAAAGCTCACAATTAATGGTGAATTTGGAGACTTGATCTTGAAATCCTAGTCTTCTTCTTCAAGATTTTAGAGAGAGAAATTTTTGGGGGAAGAACTTGAAGGAATTTGGGGAAATCTAAAAAGTGATTTAGAATGGTTAAATTTTAGGCTTAAAAGACTTATATAGGGTCTAGGATTAGGATTAAAATGACCTAGTTTAGGTATTAGATGCATAGAAAAATACCCATATAACCTTGAAAAAAAATAACTGACGAGTTTTATTTTTCTAAGTCAATCTCCACGGACGGGTCTACCATCTGTGGACCCTTCTACCGGTCGTGAACCTGTCCGTGAATCATTGCCTTAGAATAATTTTTACAAGGCTTGGGTTCAAGGATGGGTTCACTAACCATGGGCTCTTCTATTGTCCTTAAGCCCTTCCTTAGACCCTTGCCTTAGTATATTTTTCACAAGGCTTGGGTTCAAGAATGGGTTCACTGACCCTGAACTCTTCCACCGTCCTTGAACCCTTCCTTAGACCCTTGCCTTAGAATATTTTTCATAAGGCTTCAATTTAAGGATTGGTTCACAGACCGTGGACTCTTCCTCCATCCTTGAACCCTTCCTTAGACCCTTGCCTCAGAATATTTTTTACAAAGCTTGAGTTCAAGGATGGGTTCACTGACCATGGAATCTTCCACCATCTTAGATTGTTTCATTGGTTGAATCGCTTGGTCCAAAAGATCATTGGAACCTTGGTAATGCCTCCACAACCACTTATATACTACATTTTTATTTTGTAGCCTCAATATTTTATCCCCAACCCTCCTTTCTTCTTAGGACCATTCTCTTTGCAACCACCTCTTCTCTTTACTTCCTCTCTCTAAGAATACTATTCTTGCTAGATCCAACATTTTATCTAATCTCTATCCTAGCCGATAATCAAAATAAAGACACCATATAATCATGTTAGCTAGTAGTACACATTACACTATTAATAAGTGTGACCCTCCATCCCAATGATATATATTGCCTATTAAGGTTTTGATAATTTCTTCTCAAACTTGTGCAAAACTCTTTGTAAACACTTTCAGTTTTATATCACTACCTAGAGATAGGCCAATATATGTGGTTGGTACGTTAGGATCTTGTTCTTTACCCTAAAATATCTTCTATTCAATACACATATTTAACAAGGAGGAAATAACTCTTATCCACTTTGATGAGAAGTCCAGATATATATAGTTCAAAATAGAAGAATAATCCATAATGGATTCTTAGCTGCGTCACAAAGCATATGGAGGTATTGTTACGTATTATTTATGTGTAATGGATATATGATGGGTTTCTTCTTTGTTCGATCATCCAATCTAGTTGTCTTCTTTAGCTATGTATAGCATACTTTAAATCCCTTCATAACAAACCATAAAAGAAAGAGTGATCTTGGATTCCTTGCCTCAAATCCCTATATGTGTGTGTGAAAGTATAAATAATATTTCACTCTCTCCACATGGTCAGTTCAAAGTTTAGATATACTTTAGAATTGAAACATTCCTCCAGTTGGCTAACCTTGAACACTTAGTTAGTAGTTCCAGAAATTTTGCTACAACGATAAATGATTTTGCCTCAAAAGGCTACTTCCGTACCAAATAGTACATTCTGAAACTATATATATATATATATATATGTATGTATATATATGGGTGTGTGTGTGTGTGGTGGAATATTTTGGTACCATGATGGTGATGAAATCATGATACTTATATATAGTTCTTGTACATATTCATCAATTTCTAACGCAGTTCTCTCAACGTTCTGTTTATACTTTACATTATTACATTATTTCCATTATCAATATTATTGACAGGTGCTTTTTGATGTTTGCGTAATCAAGACACAACTTCCGATGCAAGTGTCTACAATTGTACAATAGTTTAGCAACCCAACAAAGGGTTGGGATCGAGTCCCAAGGGAGTGGGCGTGAAAGTTAGTGGTTAAGTGCAAAAGTGATAAAGCTAACCGTAGCTAAAGACTTTGGCGAATGAAAACATAAAAGATTAAAAAAGGGTGATGCAAGCGTCAAGTATCAAATGGGGGTTTTGTCACAAGTACGTAAAAACAACAAAATTAACAAAGATTTCTAAGTAATGAGAGGGGATCCTTGGGATGTGACGGGAATACGGGTTAAGCTAGATTATTGGGTACATGCTTTTGATAGAGAACTCATAGAGTAATTATGACTAGGCTAGACTTTAAGGGGGGTAAGCTCTCTCTCGAGCAACTTACCCCATTTCAAGCGGGTTCCTCTCGGACACCCACTTGCCGCATGAAGAACAACCTCCACCTTAACCCACTCACTCTCTCAAGCTGAGTGTGTGGACATGGGACTAGGGTTCACTCTCTCAAGCTGAACCACATGTCGACCCACTCCATTAGCCATCAATTTAGTGGTCTTAGTTTTACTACCTCTCTCTTGAGCAAGCCGAAAACATATATATGAGATTATATTTGCAACTACAACCTCATTAAGTTCATCCACAACCACTAAACGAAATGACATTTAAAATACAAATATACTATCAACAAGTAAGACCCAACAACTAATCTAACCCATATTCACAAAATCACACCCCAAGAGTTGGGGTTTTAGCTACGCATGTAAAAGAGATAAAGATGTATACCAATATCACTTTCCATCAATGGGTATGCAAGATTAAGTCTTAAAACAAGACAAAAGTGAAGAATCCAAGAGACCAAAGTCCAATTTCTTGAAGATGAAACCCTTGAAAGCTCCAAGTTCTTCAAAACCCTCTCCAAACATAGAGAGAATATCTCCAAAAACTTTGTCTAAAACTTAATAATCTAAAAACTAGGTAAAACAAGGTAAAATTCACTCCTAAGAATAAAAACTGAACTAGTATTTATAGTTTTCAGAAAAGGTGGTACAAAGGATCTTTCGGTGACGTTAGTGGGAATCGCTGATGCATTCAGCGATCTGCCCTTTGGTCTACTTCGTCACCTTTCATTAGTTGCCTTCGGCATCTTTGTGTCCTGGTTAATTGGGCGATGTAGCAGTACTTCGCGGAGTCGGTTGGCGATACGCCGACTGCTCCTTTTCATCACTGATTTTCTCCTTTTCTTTAGGGATCAGCACATTGGAACAAAAGGCAAATATGCGATCTGTTGGCGATTTGCCGAATGGGTTCGGCGATTTGCAGATCTTCGTTTCTTCGTTCTTTCGGCTTCTTTTGCTCTTTTTTTCTAAGTAGTGTCCATGCTTTGCCTCAAACTTCAAATACCTGAAACTTAAAGGTTTTCATCAGTTATCGGGATAATCATGCATTTGAGGACACTAATTTCATCAAAATATAGCCCTAAATGAGTCCAAATCGTGGACTCATAAACACCCCAAACTTAAACTTTTGCTTGGCCTCAAGCAAACTCAAGTTCAGCCGTTCAAAAAGGGTGTCTTGAACAGTGCTACACAAGACTCGATCATGAATGCACACAACAAGACTCAATTTACTTATGTAAAGATCAATTGTGAACTCAAAGATTCAAGTAGTGACTCATCATTATCAAAGAATCTCATGCTCACAATACTTGCCTCAAATGCAAGTTCAGGCTCAACTAGAGTGTTCGAATTCCCTCACAGAAAGAATGATTCCAAATTCTCACATAATGATTTAATCATTTAAAGTTCAGGAATCACATGCAACGCTCACCCTCACAAAGATGAAAACAATTCATGCTTATACCTATAGGTTTGTCCGTATTTTCCAATCGACATTTGTTTCAGCTCACTCAAGATCAAAAAGGTCTTTTTAAGGCTTGTAATGGGGCTGAGTGCAAAGGTATGGTCATTTAGGCTCAGTGACTTTTATCCTCATGAGATGCGGTATTCACAACACTTCCTTTCCTTTTCCTTCATCATTTTTGCTAGTGCTCATGAGTCATCCCATTATTCACTTCCCATGGATTGTTTGGAAACCCCAATTCTTTGGTACTTTATTCCACAACTTTCTTTTTCATTCTTTTTCTTTTCTTTTTCTCTTTCTCTTTTCTTCTTCCTTTTTTTATTATTTTTATTTTTTATGGAGGGGTTCCATTTTTCTCAACACAATAGGTTAGATGAGACTTTCCTTGCACTTCTTGACTTTTCCTTTTCTTTTCATCACACCCCCAACTTAGGCTTTTGGCTTAAGATGGCTATTCAACTCATCACAAATCATGAGGATTATGGGTAATGGACAAAGAAGGGTCATGTTTTAGTCATGTTTCTTCCAAAAAAAGGTTAGGCTCAAAGGGTGTTCAACAGAGGTTCACACATGCTCATAAGGTAGGCAACAAAAGAGGTATATGTAAAATTGGCTCACACTCTGTAAAGTTGCCTAACATCATATCAAGAGATAGCCTTCCTTAGTCGATTGGACCAACTGGGCAAATTCTAGGATCTATTATGCATGTTTCAAAGTAAGCTCAGCACACTAGGCATCGACACTAAAGTCAAACAAGACTCCACACTTTCGCTAGTGTGCAACGATCATTACAAAAGACTGGATTCGATACTAGGCTAGTCAAAATGAGATGCAAAGAGTTCACATATTGTCTATGTAACTTCATTTGGCCTCATCATAGCCGTGCATTCATATTTGTTTGATTGAGAGTACTATTCAAGTCATCGGTATTGATCGAAACCGAGACTCAAATTTTGCACAAGAACAGCCACATTCACACACAAGAGGTGGCAAAAATTTTCAAACGAGTTAAAATCATTTTGCAATAAAATAAATAAAACGTTGCAATAAAATAAATAAAAGGAGCATAAGCTCAATCATCCACAGAAACAGATAAAACACAATTTTAAAGCAAAACAACCCAAATATATACACAAAACACAACTATCAACACAAAAGGTGTGGGTCTCACCCCACCACAATTAAAAAGTATTTGTTCTCAAATGCAAATAAAAGTATCCAAAAGTAAAAATATAATAAGACAGAGAGGGAGGTAAAGAAAGGTCCTGTGTATGCAGTCTCTCTCTTTGTCGGGGTGTCAGTGGCTGGTGTAGCAAATTGTATTTGGGCATCAGTGCCCGGAATCTCCTCAGAAGGGATAGCAGTGTCAAATCCGCTAGGGGATGGTGTGGACGTCTCGGCCGGTGATGTCTCGGTCACCTGCTGCACAATAGTCTCCACCAGATTTGGCAAATTGCCAAATATGCTCTCCTCCTCCTGTACCTCCTCAGGATGTACTGATATCAACTACTCGTCGTTCTCTCCATACGACTCTACATGTGCTGTGCTATCCCCCTGTACGTCTCTGGTGGTAGCCGAAGGAATCCCTGAGGTGTCCTGAGCATCCTTATCATCTGCATCCCGCATCAGTGAAGTGAAGTTTGTAGCCTTCAAATAGTCTACATCCTTCTTTAAATTTTCTACTTCGACTTTCAAAGCCGAAACTCCATATGTCTCCCCTTTTCTGATCTCACAAGCAGTGACTTTGGTGGCCAGATCATCAATAGAGGCCCTAAGGGGGGTCAGTGCAACCAAGATGGCACTGTCAATCATCCCCGGGATGGATCTCTCCAATTGGGTAGCTCTCACATCAGCTGAATAGGCCAACTGCCCCATCTTTAAGATCATGGCCTGAGTAATCCTAGCAGGTTGGGAGGATGAGGAAGCACCTGGAGCCTGCGAGGAAGAGGAAGAAGGAGCAGGTGTACCTGAGGGCTCAGAGGCCGGAGTAGGAGAAGGTGCTTCTATTGGTAAAGAGTCAACATCAACATCCGGAGAGATATCTATCGGAGTTGCTCTCTTCCTGTCAACCTCCTCTCGTGTGAATTCAGCCACAATACGCCGGATGTCTGTAGAGGATGAAGGGATGACCTCTATATCATTTGCAGGATCCCGGGGTACTCCGATACGCCGCCATAACAAAGTGATAAAAATCGAGAATGGCAGAGAGGTAAGTCTCTGCTTGGCTCTCACAGCCATCTCCTGCGAAATCAACAATCCTAGGTTGATCCGCCTCCTGGCCATCATAGATCTGAGGCAAGCCGCCTTAGGATGGCGCAAAATAGACTCGTTCTGGGATGTCATTATGGTGCTGCTGATGAAGCCAAACCAGAACCTGGAGGCGATGTTCATGTCCTTCTTCTCAATGGGAGCTCCTGCATCGATCCACCTCGGGGTGGTGTCAGAAATCAACGGAGCTAACCAACCCTTCAAATCATCCAAGGATGGAACAATAGGCAACCCCTCGTAAGGGAAGGCAGAGTGCAGTGGTCTACCCAATACAACATTAATATGCTCACTGTGACACTCCACTTCCTTGCCTCTGACCATGACCGAATACAGTCCGGGCCTATTCGGCAACGTTAGTCGCACTCCCTGATTTACTCGGCGATTCGCCGAGTGATCACCTTCCCCGCTGATTGCTAAAGTTATTTCAGCTTCTTGGGGGTCAAGACGGCGTTCTGCATCAAGGTCACCGACCTGGTCAGCAACGCGTCAAACTACTTCATAAGTCCTCCGAGTTTTATAGGCTCTGACTTAACCTTGAATTGAGCCAAACGGCAGGTCAAGTCGGACACGCCGATCTCTTCAGCAATTAGCCGACTGACCATTTTACTCGCCAATCCATATTTTCCAAACACTTTTAGCTTCTAAACATGCGCCACTAACACACCATTACTTATAAAAGCAAAATAAAGCATTTAAAACCTTGGGTTGCCTCTCAAGAAGCGCCTTTTTTAACATCGTGGCATGACGTGAGTCCCCAATCACATTTTATTGGTGGGGTTGTCCCTAGTGTTACTAGGTAACCCCAATAGTTCATTTGAACGAAGAGGAGGCATCGCATAATTCAGGAGTGTCCTAATCAGCTAGATCGATCTAGAGTGAGAGCCAACCATTTGATTCAACACATCAATACTCTCCTTCATCTCTTCCAACATTTGATCTTGTTCGGTGATCTTTTGGAGAATGATTTGGAGTGTGTCTTCGACACAATTATTCTCCCTGTCTCTAGACTCATTCCTCTCGTGAGTAGGTGTCACGACCCGAGAGCATCCCCTAGTCGTAACCGGTGTATTCGACCTCGAAGAGGTCAAATACAAGCCTCAAGGATCTTTCAATGCATACGATACTTTAAAAAAAAAGAATTTGAAACTTTCTTCACACACGAAGATACTTTCATTAAATAGCAAGCGGAAGACTTTGTAGACTTTATCCAAGATGTCTCAAACCATCTAATACTTGAATACAACATTGGGACTAACCCCACTTGAAAACTATAACAAAACTACAAGACATAAAGGAACATGTTGGTTATTGTCCTCAAATCTATGAGGACTCACCAAGTCTTCATCTTCAAACACCTTAGAAACCTATCCATCAACCATGGAATATCAACACCTCCAAATCCCTACACTTTAGTCTAAAGGGAAAGAAAGGGGTTAGCACAATTAAGTACTAAGTATGGAAACCATGCAAAAACATGCTAAAAAGGACATTTGGTTGAAAGTCATGCCTTATGCCATTTTAGTAAAACTTCACAAACATTGACAAATTATAGAACATAACCAACATATAAGACATTAACCACATTATAGACGTACTCAACCTTTTCACCACGTAACTCATTTCATCATCCAAGGACCCTTATCTAAAGTTACCCTAAGACACACTTAAGTGAGGCATGAAGTGGCCGCCCATACAACCTCTTCATACACACCTAAGTGTTCCTCAAGGCTACTATAGACAAGAACCATCATGCTTCAAGGTAACATACTAAGTAACTCACTTCATTAATATAAGCGATTCATTCAACAAATCATTTAGACAATAAGTCAACATTCTTGTTTAAAGTCATTTAGAAAACATTCATTCATTTAGGGTACTTCTCACTTTAGTCATATAGACTTAGAGAACTCACTTTAGCAACTTGAAAGGCTACTCGTGCCATATGTAGATAACATCCCATACTACTACGTACACGGTGTAGAACTTATCAAGTAACTAGAGTTCACATTAAGGGCATCAAGTTCTACATTTAAAGATCCAAGTGTCAAGAATGCTCATAGCACCAATTTCAAAGAGATTCAATAACAAGGCTCGCCCAATACATACATCATGTCGTCACACCAAGCACAAGCAAGTATTAAGAAGGGTCGATGCCCTGTATCAAGAAGGGTCAAAGCCCAATAATCAAGAGAACCAAGAACCATTTTTAAAATGGCTTTCTAATTCGTACTTAAAATGGACAACTTCCATTCATAAGACGGACTAAAAATCCAGAGTCAAGATGGCAAATGATCCGAATCAAGAGG
>JAJOOE010001743.1:0-15705 GCA_036250405.1 Solanum raphanifolium
AGGATTTGCAATAATAAAATGTAATGGCGACGGAATTAGCGACAGATTCGCTACAATATTTCTGTCGCTACAAGAAGACAGAAATATAAAAAGTAATGCCGACAGACTTAGCGACGGTTTTGTAACTATTTTTGTAGCTACAAGAAAGGTAGAAATGCATAAAAAGTAATAGCGACGGAATTAATGACAAATTTTTGGTCGTCAATACGATGACACAATGAAATAACTTATAGAATTAGCGACAAAAATTACAAATGTAACGACGATTTTTTTGGTCGTTAGTTTTAACAACGGAAGAGATTCGTCGCTAATCCGTCGCTAAACTTATGACGGATTTGAATTTTTGTCGCTAAATTGTTAGCTACGCGCATAATACCGACAGATGACTTTTCGTCGCTATTCCATCGCTAAACCAAAATAGCGACGGAATAAGCTATTTAGCGACAAATTTTGTCCGTCGGTAAAAACAGTTTTTTTTGTAGTGGCTACACTACCCATATATAATATGCTAAGAGCATCTGCTACTACATTGGCTTTACCAGGATGATGAAGCACGTTCATATCATAGTCCTTGAGGAACTCAAGCCATCTCCTCTGGCGAAGATTTAACTCCTTCTAGGTGAACACATACTGAAGGCTCTTATGTTCTATGAACACATCTACGTGAACACCATACAAGTAATGTCTCCAAATCTTTAGGGCAAAGACTATTGTTGTAAGATCGAGGTCATGAGTTGGATAGTTCTTCTCATGCACCTTAAGTTGTCTAGAAGCATAAGCTATAACTGTAACTCACTGCATCAGCACACAACCTAGGCCGACTCTGGATGCATCGCAATAGATCACATAACCGTCTAAACCCTCTGGTAGAGTCAAAACAGGAGTTGTAGTCAACCTAGTTTTCAGTTCTGAAAAGCTCTTCTCACAATCATCTCACCACTAGAACTTAACCTTTTTCTGAGTCAACTTAGTCAATGGAGAAGCTATGGATGAGAATCCTTCCACGAACCTTCTGTAATAACCAGCCAAATCCAAGAAACTTTTGATATATGTAGGAGAGGTAGGTCTGGGCCATTGTTTCACTGCTTCTATTTTCTGAGAATCCACTCAGATCCCTTCACTTGACACAATATGCCAAAGAAAAGCAACAGACTACAACCAAAACTTACATTTCCTAAACTTAGCGAATAACTGATGATCTTTGAGAGATTGCAGGACAACCCTCAAATGATTCGCATGTTCTTCCTCATTCCTAGAGTAAACTAGGATATCATTAATAAAGACGATAACGATTAAGTCCAAATACTGCTTGAACACCCTGTTCATCAAATCCATGAAAGATGCATCAGCATTGGTTAGTCCAAATGACATAACTACAAATTCATAGTGACCATACCAGGTTCTGGATATCACTATCTTTGACTCTGAGCTGATGATAACCGGATCTGTGGTCTATTTTTGAAAAATGACTAGCACCTAAAAGTTGGTCGAACAAGTCATCAATCCTGGGGATAGGGTACTTATTCTTAATTATAACCTTGTTCTACTGCCGATAGTCAATACACATCCTGAGGTAACCATCTTTCTTTTTCACAAACAACACTAGTGCACCCCATGGGGAAATACTAGGTCTGATGAATCCCTTATCTAGAAGGTCTTTCAACTGCTCTTTCAATTCCTTAAGCTCAGTTGGAGCCATTCTATAAAGAGGAATAGAAATAGGCTGCATAACTGAAAGGAGATCAATTTCGAAGTTGATTTCCCTTTCGAGAGGAACTCCGGGAAGATCTTCTGGAAATACTTCTGGAAACTCATTAACTATTGGAACTGACGCAAGAGTTGGGGTTTCAGAGTTAGAAACCTTAACCCAATTAAACAAGATGATAGATATACCCCTTGGAAATCATCTTTCTAGCCTTTAGGTAAGAAATAAATCGACCCATAGGCGCTAAGCTACTACCCTTCCATTCTAAGATTGGTTCTTCTGGAAACTAGAAACGAACGATCGTAGTTCTACAATCGACTGAGGCATAACAGGAGTGTAACCAATCCATGCCTAGAATGATAGTCTACCATTTCTAACTCTACAAGATATGCTGAGGTGACTTTCTGAGAGACTGTGACAAGGCAATTTCTGTATACCCGCTTACTATAACAGGGTCACCAACTGGGGTAGAGACTGAGAAGGGTTTTGAGAGAGTTTCGGGACTGACACCAAAGTTCACTGCTATATAAGGAGTTACAAAGGAAAGAGTAGCCCCTGGATCTAACAAAGCATAAACATCTAAGTTAAAGACTTGTAACGTACCAGTGACCACACCAGGAAAGATTCTGGCGAGCCTGAAGAGCATACAACCTGTTCTGGTGTTAACCGTCACCGGTACCAGATGAGTTACCCTGCTGAGTCGGGCAACCTGCTGGTGCTGCTGAAGTTGTAAACTGAGCTCTACCATTATTACCTTCTTAACTCTGTCTAGAAGGAAAATCTTTCAACTTGTGACCAGACTGACCACACCCAAAACATCCTTTTTTTCTACAAGGCACTCACTCGGATAGTTCTTACCACACTTGGGACAAGTTGGGTAGGTTTTGGTACCTGAAACACTTCCCTAAGACTTAGAGCATGATGCCCTACCCTTCTGATCCTGTCAAAACCTGGAGGATGGAGCACTAGCTGATGAAGGTGTTGGGGTTAAAGATTTCTGCTGAAAATGTGAGCGATTTCCACCACCCAATTTTTGTTGAGGGTAATCATAGTTGCCAGTCCTAGCCTTTTTGTTGTTCTTAGCCTATTTTCTAAGCTTGTCTCCCTCAACCTGCTGATCATGAGTCATGAGCCACCCAGATGGTATGTTGAAGACAGAGTGTAAAAATACTATGTTGCTAGAAAATATGAGCATCTCTAGGCTCATGAATCATGCTCAGCAGGTTGAGGGAGATAAGCTTAGGGAACAGGCTAAGGAGAACAAGAAGGCTAGGACTGGGAACTATGACTATTCTCAACAGAAATTGGGTAGTGGTAATCACTGGCAATTTCAGCAGAAGTTTTCAACTCCAACACCTTCATCAGCTAGTGTTCCATCCACCAAGTTCTGTAATGATCAGAAGGGTAGGGCATCAGGCTCTAAGTCTTAGGGAAGTGTTTCAGGTACCAAAACCTACCCAACTTATCACAAGTGTGGTAAGACCCATCCGAGTGAGTGCCTTGTAGGAAAAAAAAGATACTTTGGGTGTGGTCAGTCTGGTCACAAGTTGAAAGATTTTCCTTCTAGACTGGGTTAAGGAGGTAACAAAGGTAGAGCTCAGTCCACAACTTCAGCAGCACCAGCAGGTCACCCGACTGAGCAGGGTAACTCATCTGGTATAGGTGGAGGACAGTGCCAAAACAGGTTGTATGCTCTTCAGGCTCGCCAAGATCAGGAAGACTCTCCAGATATAGTTACTGGTACGTTACGAGTCTTTGACTTATATTTTTATGCTTTGTTAGATCCAAGGGCTACTCTTTCCTTTGTAACTCCTTATATAGCAGTCAAATTTGATGTTAGTCCAGAAACACTTTCAGAACCTTTGTCAGTCTCTACTCTAATCGGTGACCAAGTTATAGCTTGATGGGTATACAGAAATTTCCTTGTCACAGTTTCCCAGAAAGTCACCTCAACAGATCTTGTAGAGTTAGAAATGGTAGACTTTGATATAATTCTAGGCATGGATTGGCTACAATCCTGAAATACCTCAGTCAATTGTAGAACTAGAATTGTTCATTTTCAGTTTCTAGACGAACCAATCTTAGAATGGAAGGGTAGTAGCTTAGCGCCTATGGGTCGATTCATTTCTTACCTTAAGGCCAGAAAAATGATCTCTAAGGGTTATCTCTATCATCTAGTTTGGGTTAAGGATTCAAGCTCCGAGACCCCAACTCTTGAGTCAGTTCCAGTAGTTAACGAGTTCCCAGAAGTGTTTCCAGAAGATCTTCTCGGAGTTCCTTCTGATAGGGAAATCGACTTTGGAATTAATCTTCTTCTAGATACCCAGGCTATCTCTATTCCTCCTTATAGAATGGCCCCAGCAGAGCTTAAGGAATTGAAAGAGCAGTTGACAGACCTTCTAGATAAGGGGTTCATCAGACCTAGTATTTCCCCATGGGGTGCACCAGTGTTGTTCGTAAAGAAGAAAGATGGTTCTCTCAGAATGTGCATTGACTATAGGAAGTTGAACAAGGTCACAATCAAAAATATGTATCCCATCTCCAGGATTGATGACTTGTTTGACCAACTTCAGGGTGCTAGTCATTTCTAAAAGATAGACCTCAGATCGGGTTATCATCAACTCAAAGTCAGAGATAGTGACATTATGAAGACAACCTTTAAAAGTCGGTATGGTCATTATAAATTTGTAGTTATATCATTTGGACTAACTAATGCTCCTACAGCTTTCATGGATTTGATGAACAGAGTGTTCAAGCAGTACTTGGACTTGTTCGTTGTCGTCTTTATTGATGATATCTTCATTTACTCTAGGAATGAGGAAGAACGTGTGAATTATTTAAGGGTTGTTCTGCAAACTCTCAAAGATCGACAGTTATTCACTAAGTTTAGCAAATGTGAGTTTTGGTTGCAATCTGTTACTTTCTTTGGTCACATTGTGTCTAGCGAAGGGATCTGAGTGGATTCTTAGAAGATAGAAATAGTGAAACAATGTCCCAGACCTACCACTCCTACAGATATCAGAAGTTTCTTGGGTATAGCAGGTTATTATAGAAGGTTCGTGGAAAGATTTTCATCCATAGCCTCTCCATTAACTACGTTGACTCAGAAGAAGGTCAAGTTTCAGTGGTCAGATGATTGTGAGAAAAGATTTGTAGAATTGAAGACTAGGTTGACTACAACTCCTATTCTGACTCTACCAGAGAGTTCAGATGGTTATGTTATCTATTGTGATGCATCCAAAGTCGGCCTAGGTTGTGTGTTAATGTAGCGAGGTAAATTTATAGCTTATGCTTCTAGGCAACTTAAGGTGCATGAGAAGAACTATCCAACGCATGACCTCGAGCTAGAAGTAGTGGTGTTTTCACTTAAGATTTAGAGACATTACATGTATGGTGTTCACGTAGATGTGTTCACAGACCAAATGAGCCTTCAGTATGAGTTCACCCAGAAAGAGTTGAATCTTCGCCAGAGGAGATGGCTTGAATTCCTCAAGGACTACAATATGAGTGTGCATTAGCATCCTGGTAAGGCCAATGTGGTAGCAGATGCTCTTAGCAGACTATTTATGGGTAGTGTAGCGCATGTTGAGGAAGAAAGAAAGGAACAAGGAAAGGATGTTCACAGACTAGCTCGCTTAGGAGTTCATCTTATAAGCATATCAGATGGTGGTGTAACAGTTCAGAATGGGTCAGAATCTTCTTTGGTAGTGGAGGTGAAGGAAAAGAAAGATGGTTATCCGATATTGCTTGAACTAAAGGGCGCAATCCATCAGCAGAGGGTTGAGGTTTTCTCCCAAGGGGCAGGTGGTGTATGTCGCTATCAGGGTCGATAGTGTGTTCTAAGGTGGGTGAGTTGAGACAGCAGATTCTTGCAGAAGCCCCTAACTCCAGATATTCTATTCATCCAGGCACCACTAAGATGTACTGTGATCTGCGGGAAGATTATTGGTGGAATGGCATGAAAAGAGATATAGCAGATTTTGTGGCTAAGTGCCCCAATTTCCAGCAAGTCAAGGTAAGACATCAGAAACTAGGAGGTATGTCTCAAGAGATCGATATTCCTACTTGGAAGTGGGAAGTGATCAACATGGACTTCATCACAGATTTACCTCGTACTCACAGATAGCTTGACTCAATTTGGGTGATAGTTGATAAAGTTACTAAGTCTTCACGCTTCTTGGCGGTTAAGACTACAGATTCAGAAGAGGACTACGCCAAGCTTTACATTAATGAGATAGTTAGGTTGCATAGGGTTCCTTTGTCTATCATCTCAAATAGAGGTCCCTAGTTTACCTCTCATTTCTGGAAGTCATTTCAGAAGGGTCTTGGTACTCAGGTTAATCTTAGCACAACATTTCATCCACACAAGGATGGTCAGGCAGAGCGTACCATCCAGACCTTAGAGGACATGTTGAGAGCTTGTGTGATCAATTTCAAGGGTAGTTGGGATGATCACCTTCCTCTTATAGAGTTCGCCTACAATAATAGTTACCATTCCAGCATTCAAATGGCCCTTATGAGGCGTTGTATAGGCGTAGACGTAGATCTCCAGTTGGTTGGTTTGAAGTGGGTGAAGCAGCCTTGATAGGACCAGATTCAGTTCATGATACTATGGAGAAAGTGCAACTCATTAGAGATAAACTTAAGACATCCCAGAGTCGCCAGAAGTCTTATGCAGATGTAAGGAGAAGGGAACTAGAGTTCCAAGTTGATGATTGGGTTTTCCTGAAAGTGTCACCTATGAAAGGGGTGATGATATTTGGCAAGAAAGGGAAGCTCAGTTCTAGATATGTAGGCCCTTACAAGATCTTGAAAAGGATTGGTAAAGTGGCTTATGAGTTAGAGTTGCCAACAGAACTAGCAGCAGTGCATCCGGTTTTCCACATTTTGTTGTTGAAGAAGTGTGTGGGTGATCCAACATCTATTGTACCCTTAGAAAGTGTGGTTGTGAAGGATAGTCTCACTTATGAAGAGGTACCAGTTGAAATTCTTGATTGTCAGGTTCAAAGGTTGAGAAACAAGGAAGTCGCTTCAGTCAAAGTTTTGAGGAGGAGTCAGTCCATAGAGGGAGCTACTTGGGAAGCAGAAGCAGCCATGAAAGCCAAGTATCCTCACCTCTTTCCATCCGATTCCATTCCAGCTTGAGGTAATAGTTCCTCTTCAGTTTTTCGGTCATTCATGTGCAGTTTCAGTCTTAGTATCATGTTCCTTCAGTTTGTACTTGCATTTTCAGCGTATTTGCATGTTCTTGGAACTTAGTTCAATCAGAAATCAGTTTCCATTGTTTAGTGGAAGGGTTGTAGCTCTTTCCCTCCATTTCAGCTAGTTTAGTTTTCATTCAAGGATGAATATTACCAAAGGGGACATAATGTAACACCCTGTATCCGGAAACAGACCTTAAAATAGATTTCCAGAAGTAGCAGGTGTAACTCACGGACGCCACCCACGGACCGTAGGGTGACCCACGGCCCGTTCGGGTGGTATGTGGTTCGCATTAGCAACCTCCCCCAGAAGTCATCCCCAAAATTCACCTAAGGGTCGACCCACGGCCGAACCCACGGACCGTAGGCCAGACCACGGACCATGGTCCATGTCTGCAGATCAGACCCCAGAAACCAACCTCCAATACTGATCGACGGTTGACCAGCACGGACCTTCAGTCGATCGACGGTCCATCGATCACTCCGACAGCAGTTAAGTCAGGGTCTTTTGGTCTTTTCCTTTTTCATTAGACCCCTAAACTACGTCATTTTAACCCTAAACTATGTGGTTTTGGTTAGTTTTAGCCTAGAAACATAACTAGAACTTACCTAAGTCAAATCATTTATCAAAATTTAGAAAGCTAGAACGCTAAGAGGAGAAAGAAGTCAAGAACCCTAGTTCAAGAACGCAGCAAGGTTCCATTAGTTCCAGCTCAGAATTCGAAAGATTTCTCCATGGAATTCTTCACCAGGTATGTGGGATTTCACTAGTGGGTTCCTTTCACCCATTAGGTCCTTAGAATTCAATTAGATTCTTGATTCCGCATTATTAACTAGAGCTAGGGTTTCTAGAACTTCAGCAGATTATCATGAACTAGTTAATTTAATGTTCCAAATCAGATTACCATGTTATTACTTAGTTTCTCATATGATATTCAGAACCCTAGTTGTATATATTCGTTAGTTCATGAATTATGCATGTTATATCAGATTATTCAATTATTACAGATATACCCATGCTTCAGTTTACGAATGTCATACTATGAGTCATAATTGTTGCATTATCAGTTTGAATGTCAGTTTTGAGCTATCTAGTATATTACATAAATTCAGTATTAATGTTTGAAATCATTTAATCTATTGGGAGTAGCATAATACCGAGTTGGACTAGGGTCAGTCACCTATATAGTTCCAGAACTATTTGCCACATAGGTTGTAAGTCCCCTCTGTGGCATCATTTTAGTGATCATGCCATCATGCCTCTATACCTTTTGCCAAGTGTATTGGGTCCTCTCGATGGGGCATATACATCAAACTCCACATTTAGCTCATGTGGTTTTATGTCGGTTATTAGTAGCTCCCACAGTTCAGTCAGACTCCATTGCATTGACCTTATTGCAGTACAGTCAGTATTCAGTCTTAGCATGTTATAAATTTGGCCATTGCATTCAGTTAGCTCAATATTCAGTATCTATATCATGTTCAGATTATACTCTTTCTTTATTGCTTGTTCAGTTATATGTTATTTCATCTTTACTCTATCCTGCATGCTTAGTACCTTTCAAGTACTGACGCATACTCTACGCTACATCTTCTCGTGATGTAGGTTTAGGTCCTCAGCAGTCAGATCACACATAGATCGGTTCCCGATCTCTAGATCAGTAGCATCAGTGGTGAGTCCTTATTCTCCGAGGACAATAGTCATGTTATTTACTTCAATATTTCAGTCTTTTAGTTTCAGTTTTGCTAGATTTAGTTGGGGGCATGTCCCAGCACTTCTAGTCAGTTAGAGTTCATTTTCAGACATAGTTAGATTTAGCTTAGTATTGGAGTTTAATATTTCTCTTGTATTAAAACTGTCAGATTTGGTATATTATGTTCTAGAATGGATATTCCCCATCATTTTCGTTTTCATGATATTTAAGCTTCCGCATCAGTTATTATTATTCTTAGTATGCTCATGTCATGTCAGCAGGGTTTGCTTGGGGTCACTTATGATCCTAGGTTCCGTGTCTGCATCTCGAGGGTAGCTCGGGGCGTGATAGGAACTGCTGGTTGTTCTGGTTGGTCACACTCTGAGCCAAAAGCTGGATAGAGTTCTGAAACGCTGCATTCAAAACTTCATGATCTGGGATTGGAGGAACTATGTTATAATTCCTGGCATTCGCATTCCTTACGTAAGTTCTACAAGGAGGCATGATCTGAAAATGCAAATCGATGAATTAGAAAGAAGATCATATCCATGCACGATAAGAATAGCAAGAAAGTGAAGTTTTTCCTAAAACACTGCGTAGCCTCCCTCTCATTAGATGTAGTGCACTTCACACCCATGAAAATGACTCTACTTAGTGCGGCTTTTCACACATCCTAGGACACTTAAACCTAATGCTCTGAAACCAAGTTTGTCACTCCTCGAACCTACCCCCAAGGCATAAACACGAGACCTAGGATCACGAGTGACCCCAAGCTAACCTTGAGTTGGCATATCATAAGCATACTTAAAAGAAATAATGTGCGCAAGCATAATACATGAGATAAACTAAAATGATGGGGAATACCCATTCTAAATCTGAATATATAAAAGACTATGAGTTTAATAACAACTGGAGGATCAAACTCAAAACTAAAACTGAATCTAACTATGTCTGAAATAATCCTCTAACAGTCTAACTGACTAGAAATGTTGAGACATGCTCCAGCTAAATCTAGTAAAAGCTGAAACTAAACACTGAAAGTAGAAAGATAATCATGTCAATCGTCCTCGAAAGATGAGGACTCACCACTGATGCTACTGAACTGGAGATCCGTGACCGATCTACGCATGATCTGAATGCTGAGGACCTAAACCTACGTCATGAGAAGATGTAGCTCAGAGTATGTATCATTACTTGAAAGATACTGAGCATGCATGATATAATAAACCTGAATAAAACATATAACTGAACAAAGCGATAAGACAATGATATAACCATGATAAATATGCTAAACATGCTAACTATGAACTAACTAAATGTAGTGACCAAGTTTATAATGTATTGAAACTGAAGATTGAACTATAATTGATAACATGGTCAATACAATAGAATCTGACTGTGGGAGCTACTAATAACCGACATAAAACCACACGAGCTAAATGTGGAGTCCGATGTATACTCCCCATCGAAAGGACCCAATATACCCTGCCAGAGGTATAGAGGCATGACTGGCGTGATCACTAAAATATAGTGCCCACGGAGGGGACTTAAAAACCTACGGGGGCACGTAGTTCTGGAACTATTCGGGTACGTTGAACCCTAGTTCACTCGGTCTAAGCCTACTCCTAAGTAGAATGTATATAAACAATATTAAGACTGAAATGTTGAAGTATGGATAGCTCAATTTCTGACATGCAAACTTTGAGAATGCAACAATTATAACTGATAATGTGACATTCATAAACTGAAACATGTATACTTGTTTAAACTAAACTAGCAACTGTAATTAATGAACTAAACGAATCTACAAAACTAAGGTTCTAAATTTCATGCAAGGAACTAAGCAACAATATGATAATCTGATCTGGATCATTCTAACAGCTAAAACCCAACAATTTCTAACATTCAAGAAAATCCTAGGTCTGGATAATATTAAGGGAATCAAGAATCTGACTGAATTCTAGGGACCTAATGGGTGAAAGGAACCCACTAGTGAAATCTCACATACCTAGTGATGAATTCCATGGAGAAATCTTTTGATTTCGGGGCTGAAACTGACGAAAACCTTGTTGCGTGTTCTTTAGGGACTGCTCGACTTTTCTCTCTGATTTGCTCTAAGTTTTGCTTGATTTTTGGTGAATGATTTATTTGGGTAAGTTCTAATTAAGTTACTAGGCTAAAACTGACAAATACTATGAAGTTTAGGGGTTAAACGACGTAGTTTAGGGGTCCAACGCATAGGGAAAGACCAAACGACCCCTGACTTAAAAGATGACGAGGCTGACCATGGGCCCCTCTGACAGACTGTCAAAGGGACCACGACTGTCAAAGGGACCACGGACCGTCAAGCCGGTCATGGTCCTTGGTCTAGTAGATGGTGGTTTCTGGGACGGCTTCCACGGACGCCACCACGGTCCGTCGTTAGGACCACGGCCCGTGAAGAGTCCCATGGTCTAGCGTCTAGGCCTAGTAGACTCTGTCTGGCTCCCACGAGTGCCAGTATGGTCTGTGAGGTGGTCCACGACCCGTGAAGGGCTATGTGGTCCACTCTGCTGGGAAGGGGCTGAGTCCACAGGTAGGTCAATGGATCGTGGTCCCTCTCACGGTCAGTGAACCCTGTCATGGTTCACTGGATTAGGTGTTTTTCTTCTGCATTTTCTAAGTCTGGTTTTCGAGGTTTTACAATGTGTAGAAGTGTTTTTTTACAATTGTTGATGATTTTAGTAGAGATACTTTGACTCATCTACTTGAGACTAAATCAAGTGTCTTCTCTGTCCTTCAATCTTTTATTTCTATGGTAAAAATACAATTCAATTCCAAAGTTCAAAATTATCAAAACTGACAATGCTTTTGAATTAGGTGGTGGAAAAATTCAGTCTAATTTTTTTCTTTCTAAAGGTATTATTCATCAAACTACTTGTGCCCACACTCCAGAACAAAATGGAGTAGTGGAGAGAAAACACAAGCATTTATTAGAAACATCAAGAAATCTTTTATATCAATCTCACCTTCCTATTAGTTATTGGGGAGAATGCTTGTTAACAACTACTTATCCTATAAATAGAATTCCTTACAGTGTTTTTGAATTCAAAAACCCCTTTTGAGGTTATGTTCAAAGTTAAACCACCTTGTTCTCATCTAAAGTGTTTTGGTTGCTTGTGCTTTGTCTCTACTCTTCCTTTACATAGAACTAAATTTGATCATAAAGCTTCACCTTGTGTATTTATAGGATATCCATATGAGAAAAAAGGCTACAACATGTTGGATCTATAAACCAAGAAAATTTCAGTTTCCAAGAATGTTATTTTCCATGAAGAAATTTTTTCTTTCTCTTCACAATTTGGTTTACGTTCTACTTTATTTTCTTCTACTATTACCATTTCTTCTGATTATCCCTAGAATCTCTTTTTGCCACGTCAAATTCAAATTCTGATTGTTCTTCTGATTTTGATAATGTTCCCATATCTACTAGTCCTTCTAAATCTCTGTCTCCTTTCAATATTACTTCACATATCAATTCCTCTCCTGATATATCCCCTATACCTTTTTCTCCATTACATGTTGTTCGATCTATACTCAGAAAATCTTCTTGAAATCACAAGAAACCTGATTACTTAGAAGATTATATTTGCAATGCTCTCCACCTTACTGATGTGACTTCTTCTTGTTTTCTAAGTCCTTTTAATCTTGAGCCTTTATCTTTTAGTGATTTATCTTCTAACAATCAAGTCATGCTCAATTCCATTACTAGTATACAGAACATGTTAGCTATATCCAGACAGCTCACCATCCCGGTTGGCACAAAGCCATGGATAAAGAACTTGCAGCTCTAAACCTTAACAACACAGGAGATGTTGTTGTGCTGCCTACTGGTAAGAAGGCTCTTCCATCTAAATGGGCTTATAAGGTAAAGAAACACTCTGATAGAAGTATTGAAGGACCAAAAACCTAGATTAGTCATTAGACGTGATGTGCAGAGAAAAGGTATTGATTATACTGAAACGTTTTATCCAGTAGTCAAGATGACCACCATCAGGTTTATTTTAGATATTGCACTGAAGAATGGATGGGTTGTTTTTCAATTAGATGTGAACAATGCTTTTCTACATGGTGATTTAAATGAAGAGGTTTACATGATATTTCTTTCTGGTCTTGCACCTCCTCCTACCCATGTATGTTTGCTTAAAATATCCATTTATGGATTTAAGCAAGCATCCAAACAATGGTATGCTAATCTCATTTTTGCTCTTAATTTTAAAGGTTTTAGTCATTCTATGAATGATTATTCTTTTTTTTAAGAAATCTTCCAATTCTATTTCTATTTTGGCAGTATATGTGGATGACATATTATTGACAGGAAACAATGAAGTTGAATTTTAGGCTTTAAAATTCTTTTTGGACAAGGAATTCAAAATTAAAGATTTTGATCTGTTGCATTTCTTTCTTGGGATGGAGGTTGTGAGTATGATTATTTCCCAAAGAAAATTCACATTGGACTTGCTACAAGAGTTTGATTCTCTACATTTATCTCATGTTTCTTCACCTTTGGACCCTAATGTCAAGTTACTAGCAAATCAAGGGATTCCCATAAAAGATCTTATTTTATATAGGCATTTATTAGGTAAGCTCAATTATCTCAGACATACAAGTCTTGGTTTATCCTTTATAGTGCAACATTTGAGTCAATATATGCAAAATCCCCGTGAACCTCATCTTGCAGCTGCTTTACGGGTTCTTCGTTATTTACTCAAAGATTCTAGTCTTGATCTATTTATGTCTATATCTGCTTCTTTCAAATTGATGGCCTTTTGTGATTCCAACTGGGGTACTTGTCCAAATTCACGAAGATCAGTGAGTAGATTTTATATTTCCCTTGAGTCTTCTCCTATTTCATGGAAATCTAAGAAACAAACATCAATTTCTCTCAGTTCTATTGAAGCTGAGTATAGATCTACGAGGAGGGTTGTAGTCGAGCTTGCCTGTTTGATTCACCTATTTAATGATCTCTCAGTTCCGATATACTTGTCAATACCTCTCCACTCTGACAATCTTGTTGCGATTCACATCGTAAAAAATCCAATCTTCCATAAATGGACAAAACACGTCGAGATTGACGGTCACTTCGTCTGTCAACAGTATCTCATCGGCTTAATTTCTTTATCTTATTTGAGATCTTCTTCACACCTGGTTGACCTCTTTACCAAGTCCTTGACCGGACCCGTTCATCATCAACGTTTAGGCAAGTTGGGGGTTTCTTCCTCCCCTCCAACTCGAGGGAGGCTGTTGGATTTATTTTCCTATATTCTTCACATACATAGGAGATATGGAGAAATTTTTTTTCCTTTTCTAATTTTGTCATGCAAATATTCTTTTGATATTTTTCCTTTTCTATTTGATCTTGTGAATATTCTTTTAGAGTTTACCATTATGTCATCTTACTTGTATAAACACAACCTGATTGTATAGTTTTATGAATTCAGACATACCAGAAGAAAATTTTCTATACTGTTCTTCATTTATTCTTTCATCTTAAGGACTCGAAAACTGGATAACTCGACGAGATGTGCCAATAAAAACGTCAACCTGGATGTTCAATTCTTTCTAGTCACTAGTGGCATTGCATTTATAAGTTGGCCATATGATATTAAATTCATAGGATAGAAAATTAAACGTGACTATAATGGTGGAGCCAAGTTGAAAAAATCATAGTAGATGCAAATAGCATTTGTTGACTTTTTCAAATATGTTAAACTTAGTTTCTTGGTATGTGCTCCGCGTGTGTAACCCATATTAATGAATATATTATTCTGAAAAAATTAAATATTATTATATAATGTGATTTGAGTTCTTTTATTAAAAAAAATATGTCTAATTGTGGTTTCCTACTTCGTCTCACTATAATTGTGACACTTCAACTTCATGACGTTCAATTAAATGCACCGGAATAATGATATGAGAATTTAATAAAATAAACTTTGTTTATAAGTCAAAACATGAGCTTGTAAAGCAAAAGGGAAAAGACAACAACTAGCCAAATTAAATTTTCTGATAGTGTTAAAAGTTTCTTCATTTTTTGGTAGAATAGTGTTAGAAGATCAAAAGATTGTATGAATTTAATCCTCTGTAAATCATAATGCAATATTAATGTTTCTTCAATTATAAGCTTGATAGGAGATTATTTACTTTTTGTACCAAAAATGTTGTATGATTAATTTGACCGAAAGGAAAAAAGTCTTTCAACTTTTAATGAATCTCCTGATAATTACAATGATTGTATCAAAATATTATATTAGATTTTTATCCACAAGCACTTACAAATAATTATTTAATTATAAATATTAAAAATTAAGGTGAAAAAAGTCTTATTATTTAATTTATAGTTTGAAAATTAGAATATTTATGAACACTATTAATGTTTTATATAGAATTTAATTGTCTCTTCATACATGACTTATTCATCATTAATCTAATGCTATATGTCTCACCTTCTTCTTCTTTTTCAAAAAAAAAGAAAAAGAGTAACCATTCTATTGAATTCATTCTTAAAGGTTAAAGTTAATATACATGTAAAATTAAAAGTACAAAGAACAAAAAAAAAGAAGAAGAAAGAAACACATGAGCAAGACAATTGGGCATTCTACGATGAACTCTGAAACAAAAACTAGTGTAACAAATAGTCTTCATTTGAGCATACAAAGAAACTGAAATTAAAGCAAGTTGCTAAGAAAGTAACAATTCAATTATATAAAGAGAGATAGAAAAGTTTGATTTTGATTCTAGATAATACATAAAAGTATAAAACTAACACATCAAGCTCAATATTTTAGTAATTGAATTTTTGTCTATCCCCATGATTGTATAAGGGATACCTAACAACTTTCATCATAAATTGTTACATTATTTCACCAGTTTAATTAGAGCTCCTACATACAACAATTATAGGAGTAGTAAAAAAAAAATCTTTCTTGAAAAGGTTAAATTTATAGGACAAGAGTTGCAGTAACATGCAAAGTCTTGTGAAAATTTGAAAGGTCAAATACTATTAAAACAAGTATATATATATATATATATATATATATATATATATATATATATATATATAATA
>JAJOOE010001744.1:0-71164 GCA_036250405.1 Solanum raphanifolium
GGTCAAGATCCGAATCTATCGTTTTGATTCGTTTTCTCAAGTAAAGGCGTTAGATTTCTACCATAAATCTATACGTTGTTACTTGGATCTTTTCAAGGCCTTAGAACATCTAATTCTTGGAAATTTGTGGATCTTTCCTTCGAATCTCCCATATCTTTAGTTAGTTTTTTTGTTTCTTTTCTTGTGCTTCCGCATTCTAATATTCAATTCTCTATTTGTGATCTCCTTTAACCTTGCTGTTATCAGTCTCCCGGCACTGTCCGAGATTCAAAACACCCAGACAAATAAATAGACACATAATGGGTAGCAAGCCTGCACAACCCTCAATTTAAATGGTACATCACTACACCCTTCGTTTCTTCCCTAAAAACACTTCACACGACTTTCTATTAAGGCCAGCCAATACTATAAATTATAATATAAAATATACAGATCGAATACATCACAATAGAGTCGATAGGTCAAGAAATAGACCAGTACGATATTATGTCAAACACCTAGCAGGAATAAAGCTCCACAATTTTCAAAAATGGTGTTTCAACACCCAACTATCCCTACTTACAAAACAACACTTTTACTACCATACATAGGTATAAAACAATGTCCTTCACCACCAAATGAATCCGACTATCCACCCAATACTGCTCCAAAATTCACCATATTAGGCAGCTCCAAACCTTTTATTATAATCACTAAAGCTTGGACTCATGAATTTTGGTTATAGTCCCATAATTTCATGAAAATAACCTAGATAAATCTCACCCAATTTGATATATATATATATATATATATATATATATATATATATATATATTGAGATGAAATGGGGAAATAAGATTACCTAAATTTCTGCAAATTTAGACCTTGACTTGCAGTCCTTCAAGGGGTTGAATTAACCTTCAAACTTAGCTTTGAAAAAGGAGGATTTCTTCAAAAATCCTAGATATAATTTGAGGTATCTGCTTGACGTTGAGAGGTGAAGAGATAAACCTTGAGAGAGATCACATAATTTATGTATGTAAAATAACAAGAGAACATCATCCAAGTCTTTGGCTTAAAAGAATCTCCACCGCCTCTTTTTTTCTCTTTATTTTGGGCCACAAAAATTGTTAAGTAGGTGATCCACCTACTTGGCCCTTTGAGTTGGTCAAGGAGTCCAAGTAGATGATGCACCTACTTTGTCCTTTTTGCTAGTCATTAAAACTTGAAGCACACAGATGAAACAAGTAGGTGAAGCACATAGGTGATTTACTTGATTCAAATTTTCATTTCTGCTCAAATCATTCATTTTAACCTTATCTTAGCTAATTGTATATATACTTGAACCCTTGGTCTTTAGGCTTTGATTACGACCTCATTCTCCTAAATAATAATAGGTTTGTTGATGTGAACTTAGTCGTACAAATGATGGGGGACATGGGGTGTTACATTTTATTATGTTATATTAATATTTTTTCAAATTTATTGATATAACATGGAATTATTATATTGTTTAATTTTATCTTGTGAGACTATGTTTATTATGTTATATAGAAGTCTAATGTTTGTGAATTTCTATTTTAAAGATGATTAAAATAAATTTATTTTTAAAGTCTAATATTGACATGACCCAGACCATCGTGATTGGCACTCACACTAACCCTCCGGTGGGAGAACCATTTATACTAATTAGCTAACCATTACCAACATACTAAAGCATTTAAGTTACGGAAGCAAGTTAAATGCTAAGGAAAGAAATAGGGAGTTCCCATAAACTCCAAACAATAGTCTAACATAGACAAATGCGGAAATACACCTAGAACCTGAAAGTCAATGTACCAAAACATCTAAAGTTCAACCATAAGTCTAAACAAGAAGGGTTACAACCCCAACTAATGTACTAACAACTAACTAGAAAATCTAAGTTCGAAATGTGGACATAGACAGAAAAGAGAACCCATGGCAGCCCGGAAGAACTGGCTCACCCTTGAATTCAATTGGCGATCACTGATCTTCTAAATGAGGTCTGTCAATAGCCGCCTAAAGATGTCATGTACTCAACAAAGAAAGAGCAAGTGCAGTATCAGTACACAACCATAGTGTACTGGTAGGATCACACGACTATCCCACTAAGTGCAACATATATAAGTTAATACAATATAATAATAACATGCATACACTGAACATATACAATATCATCATCATTTACGAACAACGTACAATTTCACATTTCTCAAGATACACAATTATGTCAACTCATTGGTCCTCTCATGGAGCCCAAACCCAAACAGTTATCATAACGAAATGTGGTACCCGATCCAATGTTTATGTCGTAACATGGCAACCGATCCCATATTTATGCCGAAACGTGGCAACCGATCAAAGTTAGTGTGTCAGAATGCAACACCCGATCCATTCAACAAGCCACAATCACAAAGTACATTCTCATAATCATACAATTAAGTCATGATTCATGGAATTCATCATTGATATATCCTCATTTACAATTAATGTGATCAATAATGCAACATTCACATACATACATGTATCATAATGAAGCAAGAACAAACATACATCACACAATCATAGAATCACAACCATCACCTACCTCGAAACAAGCTTGAAACCCTAGGAAACTTGATTCTTCCCTTTCCGGATTTGTTCCACTTGTTCTTGGTCTACAAACAATCAATATAACACGGGAATCAATAAATCATCACTAATTACTCGAATTACTAACAATTCTATCAACCCTAGATCATACCCATGATCTCATTATCCCAATTAGGGCTTTTCCCACCATAACTCTCAGATCAAAACTCTTTCCCTCGATAATTATCTATTAGATTACGTTCTACAAATCGAAGAACGGGTTCGGGGAGTTAAAACCTTACCTTTAGCCTTAAAAATGGTGGAAAACTGTCAAGAATCGCTTGGGGTTCGTCTCCTTACGCTCAAAGTCGAAAACTGCAGAATAAAGACGTTTTGGGATTTATTTTCGAGTTAAGTCGCGTCGGACCCGCTACAGCAGCCCCACCCTGGAGGCAGAAATCCCGCCCCAGTGGCTTGCACAGAACCAGTGAGCTATTTTAATAATTCCAAGTCCCCATTTTCGCAACACACTTCAACCAACGACACTCAGAAACTATCCGTTCACGCTAAGATCAATTCTGAGAGTTTTACTCGCCCGAATTCAATTTCGTAAAGTCGTACGAGTTCCTTAACGAATTATTTATCTACTCATGTGACCAAAATCATAATTAAATCACCCCAATTTCTAGTAAATTTCCCTAGACTTTGATGACTCCGATTTCGTCCAAATGTGGACTAGGTTGGGAAATCTCAAGTTGCTACGAAAAAGTTTTTTTGCTCAAATTTTTTTCCCATTGGCTTTTCTATAATGACGGAAATAGGTCGTTACAAATATATTTTTCATGTGGCTTTTCATTATGCTGCCACTTGGCTTCACCACATTGCAAACTACTTTCATTTATGATATAACATAGGTGTCCATGCTAGCACGAGCCCAATATCTAATTATTTTTAATTTTAATTAATGTGATATAGATAGAATTTAGAAAGGTTAATTAAAATTTAATATGATTTTTAGATTTTTTCAATTTTTAATAACTTTTTGTTTGTATGTGAAAAGGTTTATTAAGATGTTCATAATCAAAGTATTTTTAGTCATCGATCGTTGATTTTTTACTCAAAGTAATTATAAGATATAAACAAATATAACCGACATTAAAAATAATAAAGATATAACTAAAGAATATGAATATAAAACTAAAAATCATAGCTAAAAAGGATTCCATAATTTCAAAAATATTATACAATAATTAAAATTAACTTAGAACAAAATAAATAATTTTTAATTTTTTTTCTGAAACATGTTTACTAAAAGTCATAGCTAAAGCGGATCCCGAAAATAGTATGCACTAATTAAATTAAAGTAAAACAAAAGAAATAATTTTTAAATATTTTTTTCCTAAACACGCTGAAGTAGGCAGGTTGACGAACTCTCTCCTATATAATAAAAAAGAATATATATATATATATATATATATATATATTACTATTAGTCTATTATTATTATTATATTTTTATTTTCGTTTGATATTACATTAAATGTATGCAAAATTTATTTTATAACTTGTGAAAATGATAAGTTTATGAAACAAAAAAAAGTTAATTTAGATCTCTTCTATATGTGGGTTTTTATTTTAAAGATAATGAGTTTTTTTAAAAAAAAGTCTAATAGAAAAACTGTCGGTCTACGAATGTAGTTTCGATCCTTCCGGTGATGCCAAAAGTCGTTTTGATATAAGATTTAATCTTGTTTCCATTTAATTATTATTCATGTATTTTCTAATTCTATTACTTTTAATTATTTAACTAATTTTTTTATGATAATATTTATTAACTTAAAAATTGTCATGTGACTTTTCAATAGCTACCACTTAACCACATTGCAAACTATTTTCATTTATCGTATATATAGAATATTATTATAATTACTAGTATAAGATTAACTCCATCACTTACATCTTCTTAAAAATCTACTAATTTCAGAACTTCTATTCTCTTATATTTATTCAACTACTTAAACATGGTAACATTTTTTTCTTTTCGTGTCTTTTTTTATTCTTATGATTATTTTTTATATTTCATTGGTTTATGATAATTAATCTTCATCATTTGAAGTGATGAGTAATACATAGATAATGGTGATTGTATGCAAGTGATTTAGGTAGTAATTTGTATGTTATCGATGTCAAGTTTGAACAAGTATGTATAATGATTATGAAAGGATAAATATAGATATATTTCGGTGGATGCTACTTCTATTTGGTAGATCTATTGAATAATCTACCAAGTCAGCGAAGAAACGGTCTCATATATATACTCAATGGAGAATTATGTCTATTTTTGTAAGTATATCATTATGCAAATAAAAATTCGATAACTCTAATTAGAACTTGATTTTTGAAATTTTATGAGATCTTTAAGTCTCTAATACTATATAATTTTATATCTACATCTCAAGCTGTATAAATGTTGAGAAGATGCTATGACTTGAAATTAACGACATGATTTCATGTTTTGTTGAGTTAGCTAAGTTGAGTCAAAATCATTATTTTATGAGAATTTACACTTTTCACATTTATTTTTATTTAATAAATTAAATAAAAAACATTAATATCTTTATTGTAAGTTTTTATGTTTTGTACTTGTTTCAAACAACTAATAAATGTTCGTAAATCAAATGATTTAATAAAATAATAAAACAAATATGATCAAGCAAATGATATAATAATTTTAGTGGATTTTTTCTCTCAACACTTGCGATACATATATTAAAGGACAAAAACATAAAAATAACTCAAGGGAATGTATACAATGCAAAAACTGTTTGGAAAAAGTCCTAATAGCAATAGTGATTTATATTATTTATATATTTTCAATATGCCAAGAATTTGGTTATTGTAGATAAGAATTATAGAAAATTAGAACTTTTTTATTCGCTAAGTCGTTGCCAAAGGCATTATATAATTAATTTTTTTAGAAATTTTTAAATTTGTATTTTGACTTAATGTGAAAAAAAATATCCAATTAGTTAAATCCATTTTTAATTTCTTTTCTGGAATAGAGTAATTTTTATGACAATCAAATATATATATACATGCATATTTAAAACTTTCCATTACCCTAATGGAAAGTGAAAGAAACTATGGCTGCCAGGTGGGTTCGTAGGTATTTGACTAAATTAGTGGTAATTGTTTAATTAATTAATAATTAGGTGATGATGAAGATATATATTTCTTCAATTTTCATCTAAGTTATGTTTATAAAATTTTGACTATATTCCATATATATATATATATATGTACGGTTGTGTTGGATTATAAATTAGGTTTTGATATATTGAGACAAGTAATTAAATATTAGGTGTATTGTATTATATGAATTCATTAAGGTTATGGTAAATGGAGGAAGTGAGACTTAATCTTAGGCTTGAAATTTAGGAACTTGATTTAGATTCGTGCTCTATGATTTTTGGGTAATTTTGAGACCTAGGCTAGAAGTATAGTAATATGGTGTCTATGGACTCATTAACTTATGAATTATGCATACTTGATAGATTCGAAACGTGCTGAGACATTGAGGAAAGGAAAAACATTGGGGAATTAGCTTGCTTGACTTCGGTTCTTCTGTAAAGGTAGGTTATGGTTTATTCTATGTGATAGATAAACTCTTAATAGTGATTGATAGTCATTGAGTGATATTGTAAATTTCTCAATGTGGTTGTGTGGTTTGGATAATCTATATGTTGTTTTGTGATTGGTCTGAAATCTTAAAACCATGAATATTACAATCTTGAACCTTCTCTATCGAAGTGATGCCTTCAATAAAGAAGGCTTGATGAAATATTGTTAATAAAGTGAAAAGTGGTGATAATAAATGATAAATTAACAATATTATTGGATCGGGTGTCATGTTCCGAAACAATATTATTGGATCGGGTGTCACGTTTCGACACGATATTATTGGATCGGGTGTCACGTTCCGACACGATATTATTAGATCGGATGTCACGTTTAGACACGGTATCATTGGATCGGGTGTCACGTTCTGACACGGTAACATTAAAAAGGAAAACATATTGAATTAACTAAATGTACTCAATCTCAAAGAACCCATTTCCCAAATGAGCGTGGTGTGGAGGCATGGGTCCTTATGTGTGTGCTTGATACTGTGATTGATTACGTACTTGCTTTAGTTGTCATTTGTTCATGTTGTTTGTTTCTTATCACCTACTAAGTGATATAGTTTATTCAGACATTGTTTTAGTCACTCCCCGAGGTTACTCCCGTGATGTAATGCGGGACCTAGGATCACGAGTAACCCCAAGCTAACCTTGAGTTGGCATATCATAAGCATATTAGATCAACACCTTAAAAAACCATTAGAAGCCTAAACCTAAGAAATTTGAAATCCCTAAGAAACCCTAAACCCTAAGAAACACTAAACCTTCAGCCTTAGGGAAACCCTTAAACCCCAAGACTTGTGAAACACCAACAAACCCTAAACCCTAAGAAATCCTAAACCCTAAAAACACCTTTAAAAACACTAAACCTAAAAAAACCCCTAACCTCTAAAAAACCATAAATCTAAAATTCTAAGACCTAAACTCAAAGAAATCCTAATCCTTAAGAACCCCTAAATCGTAGAAAATTATAAAAATCTTGAAAAACCCTTATAAAATCTAAAATAAAAAAAAAAATCTAACCCTAAATAATTCTACAAAAACTTAAGCCCTAAGCTTTAAACCTTAAAAACCCTTGAATAAAAAACGTAGACCTTCAATCCTAAATCTTAAGAAACCCTAAATGCTCAACTATAATACCCAAAGAAACCCTAAACCTTAGGGATAAAACCCTAAGAGTCTACCTTAAGAAACAAAAAAAAACCCTAAAAAACATTTAAAACCCCTAAACCCTAAACTTTTAAAAAACCCTAAACCTTATAAAAACCCTGAGCTCTAAGAACCCCTTAATCGTAAAAAAACCATAAATATCCTAAACACCCTTTAAAACCCTACACCTAAAAATTCCTCTAAACCTAATAAAACCCTAGAAAATCTTAAGCCCAAAACCCTAAATCCTAAAAACCCATAAAAAAAACCAAACCCTAAGAAATCCTAAACGCTAAATCCTATACCCGAAGAAACTCTAAATCCTTAACTCTAAACCATAGGGCTAAACCCTAAACCTCAAACCATATGAAACACTAAGAAATCCTAAACCCTAAAATCCATTAAAACCCCTAAAACTATAATACTCGGGGAAATAAATAAATCCCTTTAAAACCCTAAGCCTTAAAAAATCATTAACTTAAAATCCTATGCCCTAAATCCTACGTAACCCTAAATCTTAAGAAATCCAAATTCTTAAAAAACCCTAAGAAACCCTAAAACAAATAAAAACCCTAATCATAAAAATAATAAACCTAAAAAAAACCATAAACCCTAAAAAATACTCTTAACCTAAAACCCGAAACCCTAAACCTTAAACCCTATACCTTAGGGCCTAAACCCTAAACCTTTGGCCTTAACCCTAAACATAAAGAAACCCTTAAAACCCCTAAAACCCTTTTAAAACTCTAACCAAGAAACCCTAACATACTCTAAGAAACACTAAACCTTAAACCCTTATGTTCCTAATACCTTAAAACCTAAGATCCTAAACCCTAAACCCTAAGAAACCTTATATACCTAAGAAACCCTATGAACCCTTAAAAACTCTAAACCTATTTTTCTATATAAAAAAAAAACCCTTTTAAAACCCCTAAAAACCTTAAACCTAAAAAAACCTAAAAAAAAGTAAGCCCTACACCATAATTCACCCTAAAATCATTTTTAAAAAACCCTAAACCCTAAAAATCACTAAGAAAACCTAAACCCAAAAATTCACTAAGAAACCAAAAACCTTAAAAAACCCGTAAAATAAAACTTTAAAAACCCTAAACCTAAGAAACCCTAAATCCCAAATTCTAAATCCTGAATCCTTTACCTTAAGAAACCCGAAATCGTAAGGCAAAAACCCAAAATCTAAGAAAACCCGAAACCCTAAACCCAAAAAAACTCTAAGAAAAAAAGCCTAAACCCTAAAAAACAACAAAAAAAACTCTAAACCTAAAAAACCCCTAAAAAATCTTAAACCTAAGAAACCTAAACCTTAAACCCTAAAAAATCTTAAACCTAAGAAACCTAAACACTAAACCCTAAAAGACCCAAAAAAAAAAAACTTAGGAGATCTTAAATGTTAAACTCAAACCCTAAGAAACCTAAACCCTAAACCTTAGGGACAAACCCCCAAGCTTAATTACCTTATGAAACTCTAAGAAGCCCTAAATCCTAAGAAAAACAAAACACTAAAAACCTTTATAACAATAAAACTAAAAATCCCGAAAACAAACCATACAAACCCTAAAAATATTCCATAATCTAAAACCCTAAGTCCTAAGCCCCTAGAACTCCTAAACCGTTAAAACATTAATGATCCTAAAAAATCCTAAGTCTAAAAAACACTTAACCTAAAAAAATCCAAGAAAAACTTAAGCTCTAAACCCTAACCTAAAAACCTTTACCCAAATACCTAAACTCTTATTCATCATGTTTAGATTATACCATTGTTCAATATGCTCTATTCAGTTATATTTATTTGTTCAGCTTTACCCTATCATGCATGCTCAGTACCTTTCAAGTACTGACACATACTCTACGATACATCTTCTCGGGATGTAGGTACAGGTCCTCGGCATTCGGATCCTACGGAGATCGGTTCTCGATTTGTATTTAGCAATATCAGTGGTGAGTTGTCGTTCTTCGAGGACGATTGACATGTTTTATTTTCAGTTTTGCTAGAGTTAGTTGGGGGCATGTCCCAACATCTCTAGTAAGTTAGAGGCTTTTAATCAGACATTGTTTTTGTCACTCCCCGAGGTTACTCTCGTGATGTAACGTGGGAACAAGGATCACGAGTAACCCCAAGCTAACCTTGAGTTGGCATATCATAAGCATATTAGTTCAACACCTTAAAAAACCTTTAGAAGCTTAAAACCTAAGAAATTTGAAATCCCTAAGAAACCCTAAATCATAAAACCCTTTACCCTAAGAAACACTAAACCCTTAGCCTTAGGGAAACCCTAAACCCTAAGAGTCTACCTTAAGAAATAAAAAAACCCTAAAAAACATTTAATATCCCTAAACGCTAAACTTTAAAAAACCCTAAGCTCTAAGAACCCCTTAATCGTAAAAAAATCGTAAATATACTAAACACCTTTTAAAACCCTAAACCTAGAAATTCCTCTAAACCTAATAAAAACCTTAGAAAATCTTAAGCCCAAAACCCTAAATCCTAAAAACACATAAAAAAAACCAAACCCTAAGAAATCCTAAACGCTAAATAATATACCCGTAGAAACTCTAAATCCTTAACTCTAAACCATAGGGCTAAACCCTAAACCTCAAACCATAGGAAACACTAAGAAATCCTAAACCCTAAGAAAACCTAAACCCTAAAATCCATTAAAACCCCTAAAACTATAATACTCGGGGAAAAAAATAAATCCCTTTAAAACCCTAAGCCTTAAAAAGTCCTAAACTTAAAATCCTATGCCCTAAATCCTACGTAACCCTAAATCTTAACAAATCCAAATTCTTAAAAAACCCTAAGAAATCCTAAATCATTTAAAAACCCTAATCATAAATATAATAAACCTAAAAAAACCATAAACCCTAAAAAAAACTCTTAACGTAAAAACCCGAAACCCTAAACCTTAAACCCTATACTAAGGGCCTAAACCCTAAACCTTTGGCCTTAGCCCTAAACATAAAGAAACACTTAAAACCCCTAAAAATCTTTTAAACCTCTAACCAAGAAACCCTAACATACTCTAAGACTCTAAACCTTAAACCCTAATACCTTAAACCCTAAACCATAAACCCTAAACCATAAACCCTAAGAAACCTTATATACCTAAGAAACCCTTAATACCCTAATCCCTATGAAACGTTAAAAACCTTTAAAAACTCTAAACCTATATTCTCTAAAAAGAAAAATACCCTTTTAAAACCCCTAAAAACCTTAAACCTAAAAAAACCTAAAAAACAGTAAGCCCTACACCATAATTTACCCTAAAATCATTTAAAAAAAAACCCTAAACCCTAAAAATCACTAAGAAAACCTAAACCATAAAAATCACTAAGAAAACCAGAACCTTAAAAATACCTTAAAATAAAACTTTAACTACTTAGCCCTAAGGAACCCTAAATCCCAAACTCTAAATCCTGAATCCTTTACCCTAAGACACCCTAAATCGTAAGCCAAAAACCCAAACTCAAAGAAAACCCCAAACCCTAAACCCAAAAAAACTCTAAGAAAAAACCTAAACCCTAAAAAACAATAAAAAAAACATTAAAAACTCTAAACCTAAAAAACCTCTAAAAAATCTTAAACCTAACAAACGTAAACCCTAAAACCCTAGAAAAACCCTAAACCTAAAACACTAAACCCTAAACCCTAAAAGACCCAAAAAAAGAAACTTAGGAGACCTTAAATGTTAAACTCAAACCCTAAGAAACCTAAACCCTAAACCTTAGGGATAAACCCCCAAACCATTTATGAAACTCTAAGAAGCCCTAAATCCTAAGAAAAATAAAACACTAAAAACCTTTAAAACCATAAAACTAAAAATCCTGAAAACAAACCTTACAAACCCTAAAAATATTCCATAATCTAAAACCCTAAGTCCTAAGCCCTTAGAACTCCTAAACCGTAAAAACATTAATGATCCTAAAAAACCATTAAAAATCGTAAGTCTAAAAAAACTCTTAACCTAAAAAAATCCAAGAAAACTTAAGCTATAAACCCTAACCTAAAAACCTTTACCCAAATGCCTAAACTCTTATTCATCATGTTCAGATTATACCATTGTTCAATATGCTCTATTCAGTTATATATATTTGTTCAGCTTTATCCTATCATGCATGCTCAGTTCCTTTCAAATACTGACACATACTCTACGCTACATCTTCTCGGGATGTAGGTACAGGGCCTCGACATTCGGATCATGCGGAGATCGGTTCTCGATTCGTATTTAGCAATATCAGTGGTGAGTCGTCGTACTTCGAGGACGATTGACATGTTTTATTTTCAGTTTTGCTAGAGTTAGTTGGGGACATGTCCCATTATCTCTAGTAAGTTAGAGGCTTTTTATTCAGACAATGTTTTTGTCACTCTCCGAGGTTACTTCCGTGACGTAACTCGGGAACTAGGATCACGAGTAACCCCAAGCTAACCTTGAGTTGGCATAACATAAGCATATTAGATCAACACCTTAAAAATCAGAAGCCTTTCCCTAAGAAATTTGAAACCCCTAAGAAACCCTAAATCATAAACCCTTTACCCTAAGGAACACTAAACCCTTAGAACCTTAGGGAAACCACTAAACCCCAAGACTTATGAAACACCAACAAACCCTAAATCGTAAGAAATCTTAAACCCTAAAAACACTAAACCTAAAAAAACCCCTAACCCCTAAAAATCCCTAAATCTGAAATCCTAAGCACTAAACTCAAAGAAATCCTAATCCCTAAGAACCCCTAAATCGTAGAAAATTATAAAAATCTTGAAATACCCATTTAAAATCTTAAATCGAAAAAAAACTCTAAACCTAAAAAATTCAACAAAAACTTAAGCCCTAAGCTTTAAACCTTGAAAACCCTTGAGTAAATTAACTTAGACCTTCAATCCTAAATCCTAAGAAACCCTAAATGCTCAACTCTATACCCAAAGAAACCCTAAACCTTAGGGCTAAACCCTAAGAGTCTACCTTAAAAAATAAAGAAAACCCTAAAAAACATTTAAAACCCCTAAACCCTAAACTTTAAAAAACCCTAAGCTCTAAGAACACCTTAATCGTAAAAAAACCATAAATATCCTAAACACCTTATCAAACCCTAAACCTAAAAAATCCTCTAAACCTAATAAAACCCTAGAAAATCTCAAGCCCAAAACCCTAAATCCTAAAAACCCATAAAAAAAACCAAACACTAAGAAATCCTAAATGCTAAATTCTATACCCGAAGAAACTCTAAATCCTTATCTAGACCATAGGGCTAAACCCTAAACCTCAAACCATATGATGTTCTAAGAAATCCTAAACCCTAAAATCCATTAAAACCCCTAAAACTATAATACTCGGGGTAAAAAATAAATCCCTTTAAAACCCTAAGCCTTAAAAAATCCTAAACTTAAAATCCTATGGCCTAAATCCTACGTAACCCTAAATCTTAAGAAATCCAAATTCTTAAAAAACCCTAAAACATTTAAAAACCCTAATCATAAAAAATAATAAACCTAAAAAAAACCATTAACCCTAAAAATAACTCTTAACCTAAAACCCGAAACCCTAATCCTTAAACCCTATACCTTAGGGCCTAAACTCCAAACCTTTGGCCTTAACCCTAAACATAAAGAAACCCTTAAAACCCCTAAAAACCTTTTAAAACTCTAACCAAGAAACCCTAACATACTCTAAGAAACACTAAACCCTAAGAAACTCTAAACATTAAAACCCTTATAAACCCTAATACCTTAAAACCTAAGATCCTAAACCCTAAACCCTAAGAAACCTTATATACCTAAGAAACCCTAATACCCTAAACCTTAATGAAATGTTAAAAACCTTTAAAAACTCTAAACCTATAAACCCCTATAAACCTTAAACCTAAAAAACAGACCCAACACCATAATTTACCCTAAAATCATTTTAAAAAAAACCCTAAACCCTAAAAATCACTAAGAAAACCTAAACCCTAAAAATCACTAAGAAAACCAAAACCTTAAAAACACCTTAAAATAAAATTTTAAAACCCCTAAACCTAAGGAATCCTAAATCACAAACTCTAAATCTTGAATCCTTTACCCTAAGAAACCCTAAATCATAAGCCAAAAACCCAAACTCTAAGAAAACCCGAAACCCTAAACCCAAAAAAACTCTAAGAAAAAAATCTAAACCCTAAAACCAACCAAAATTACTTTAAAAACTCTAAACCTAAAAAACCTCTAAAAAATCTTAAACCTAACAAACCTAAAAGACCCCAAACCTTAAAAACACCTTAAAATACTAGAAAAACCCTAAACCCTAAACCCTAAAAGACCCAAAAAAAAAACTTAGGTGACCTTAAATGTTAAACTCAAACCCTAAGAAACCTAAACCCTAAACCTTAGGGATAAACACCCAAGCCTAATCCTTATGAAACTCTAAGAAGCCCTAAATCCTAAGAAAAACAAAACACTAAAAACCTTTAAAACCATAAAACTAAAAATGCCGAAAACAAACCTTACAAACCCTAAAAAAATTCCATAATCTAAAACCCCAAGTCCTAAGCCCTTAGAACTCCTAAACCGTAAAAACATTATTGATCCTAAAAAATCCTTAAAAATCCTAAGTCTAAAAAAACACTTAACCTAAAAAAATCCAAGAAAAACTTAAGCTCTAAACCCTAACCTAAAAACCTTTACCCAAATACCTAAATTCTTATTGATCATGTTCAGATTACACCATTGTTCAATATTGTCTATTCAGTTATATATATTTGTTCAGCTTTATCCTATCATGCATGCTCAGTACCTTTCAAGTCCTAACACATGCTTTACGCTACATCTTCTTGGGATGTAGGTACAGGTTCTCGACTTTCGGATCATGCTGTGATCGGTTCTCGATTTGTATTTAGCAATATCAGTGGTGAATCGTTGTTCTTCGAGGACGATTGACATGTTTTATTTTCAGTTTTGCTAGAGTTAGTTGGGGGGATGTCCCA
This sequence comes from Solanum raphanifolium, assembly GCA_036250405.1. NCBI lineage: Eukaryota > Viridiplantae > Streptophyta > Magnoliopsida > Solanales > Solanaceae > Solanum > Solanum raphanifolium. The sequence goes on from JAJOOE010001744.1 coordinate 14,372, forward strand.
GCATATCTAGTAAGTTAGACACGTTTATTCAGACATTGTTTTTATCACTCCCCGAGGTTACTCCCGTGACGTAACGCGGGAACTAGGATCACGAGTAACCCCAAGCTAACCTTGAGTTGGCATAACATAAGCATATTAGATCAACACCTTAAAAATCAGAAGCCTTTCCTAAGAAATTTGAAACCCCTAAGAAACCCTAAATCATAAACCCTTTACCCAAAGAAACACTAAACCCTCAGCCTTAGGGAAACCCCTAAACCCCTAGACTTATTTAACACCAACAAACCCTAAACCCTATGAAATCCTAAACCCTAAAAACACCTTTAAAAACACTAAACCTTAAAAAACCCCTAACCCCTAAAAATCCCTAAATCTAAAATCCTAAGCCTTACTCAAAGAAATCCTAATCCTTAAGAACCCCTAAACCGTAGAAAATTATAAAAATCTTGAAATACCCTTTTAAAATCTTAAAGCGAAAAAAACTCTAAACCTAAAAAATTCTACAAAAACTTAAGCCCTAAGCTTTCAACCTTAAAAACCCTTGAGTAAATAACTTAGACCTTCAATCCTAAATCCTAAGAAACCCTAAATGCTGACTCTATACCCAAAGAAACCCTAAACCTTAGGGCTAATTCCTAAGAGTCTACCTTAAGAAATAAAAAAACCCTAAAAAACATTTAAAACCCCTGAACTCTAAACTTTAAAAAACCCTAAGCTCTAAGAACCCCTTAATTGTAAAAAAACCATAAATATCCTAAACACCCTTTAAAACCCTAAACCTAAAAATTCCTCTAAACCTAATAAAACCCTAGAAAATCTTAAGCCCAAAACCTTAAATCCTAAAAACCCATAAAAAAAACCAAACCCTAAGAAATACTAAATGCTAAATCCTATACCCAAAGAAACACTAAATCCTTAACTCTAAACCATAGGGCTAAACCCTAAACCTCAAACGATATGAAACACGAAGAAATCCTAAACCCTAAAATCCATTAAAACCCCTAAAATTATAATACTCGGGAAAAAAAAATTCCTTTAAAACCCTAAGCCTTAAAAAAATCCCAAACTTAAAATCCTATGCCCTAAATCTTAACAAATCCAAATTCTTAAAAAACCCTAAGAAACCCTAAAACATTTAAAAACCCTAATCATAAAAATAATAAACCTAAAAAAAACCATAAACCCTAAAAATCACTCTTAACGTAAAACCCGAAACCCTAAACCTTAAACGCTATAACCCTAAACATAAAGAAACCCTTAAAACCCCTAAAAACCTTTTAAAACTCTAACCAAGAAACCCTAACATACTCTAAGAAACACTAAACCCTAAGAAACTCTAAACCTTAAACCCTTATAAACCCTAATACCTTAAAATCTAAGATCCTAAACCCTAATACCCTAAACCCTATGAAACGTTAAAAACCTTTAAAAACTCTAAACCTATTTTTCTATAAAAAAAACCCTTTTAAAACCCCTAAAAACCTTAAACCTAGAAAAACAGTATCCCTACACCAGGAATTTACCCTAAAATCATTTAAAAAAAACCCTAAACCCTAAAAATCACTAAGAAAACCAAAACCTTTAAAAAACCTTAAAATAAAACTTTAAAACCCTGAACATAAGGAACCATAAATCCCAAACTCTAAATCCTGAATCCTTTACCCTAAGAAACCCTAAATCGTAAGCCAAAAACCCAAACTCTAAGAAAACCCCAAACCCAAAAAAACTCTAAGAAAACAACCTAAAACCAAAAAAACAACAAAAAATACTTTAAAAACTCTAAACCTAAAAAACCTCTAAAAAATCTTAAACCTAACAAACCTAAACCCTAGAAAAACCCTAAACCTAAAACACTAAACCCTAAATCCTAAAAGACTCAAAAAAAAAAAACATAGGAGACCTTAAATGTTAAACTCAAACCCTAAGAAGCCTAAACCCTAAACGTTAGGGATAAACCCCCAAGCCTACCTTATGAAACTCTAAGAAGCCCTAAATCCTAAGAAAAACAAAATACTAAAAACCTTTAAAACCATAAAACTAAAAATCTCGAAAACAAACCTTACAAACCTTAAAAAAAATCCATAATCTAAAACCCTAAATTTTGTCGATCCCCGAGAGCATATGTGCGATTTTGAATTCTACTAGAATTGGCTGCTCCCCTAGCTCCTCTACCACGACCAGTAGGCATCTGTCCCCTACCTAAAGAAGGTGCTGATGATGAGGATGTAGCAACTGATCTAGTAGGTTGTGCCACACCACCCATATGACCTGTTGTACCACACAAAAAACAAACATATGTCCCAAATCGACATGCACCTAAATGATTTCTTCCACATTGTTTACAAGACTGTCGATGAGGTCTTGATTGGCTCATACTTCCTTGCTCTTGGTACCCCACTGTTCGTGAACCTTGGCTTTCACCTCTTTGCCCAAACTGATTGCCTTTAGACTCTTGAAACTGAGGTGGGGCACTGTAGAGTAGGAAGATGATGGCCTAGGCGGTTTGTTAAAGAACCGAGGCCTAAACTCACCTTGGGATGGTGTAAACTGCCCCATGGATCTGGCCCTCTTAGAATGCCCTGTTTCTGACTCTTGTGTCCTTCTTCTTTGCCTTTGATCCTCCAACTTTTGCACAAAAGCTTGCATACTTGCTATATTCATATCTTTATTCAACGAAGCAATGGTACAGTCTCTAACCAGATATGAATCTAATCTATCCACATATCGATGAACTCTATCCCCCATAGTAGCTACTACATTAGGAGCATACCTGGACAAGGAATTAAATTTGAGACTGTACTCTCTTATGCTCATACTTCCTTGGCGGAGATTTAAGAACTGATCCGCACGGGCCTCTCGGATCTCCAATGGCAAGTAATGGTCAAGGAATGCCTTTTTGAACTCTTTCCATGTAGTTGAAGGTGCATATGCTCCCCTGGATTGATTCCAAGCTTCATACCACAATACATCCACACCCTTTAATCTATATGCTGCTAGCTCGAGCGCTTCTTTACCACTTACATGCAACATTGAAAGTGCGTTGGATCTGATCTATAAAGTCTTGTGGACCTTCATTAGGATCTGACCCGATGAATGATGTAGGGTCCAAATTAAGGAAATCACGTATCCGCGTGCCAGCTACTCTATCCACCACTAGTACCTGCAACTGGAGCTTCTTGCCTTTGGCCGTGGCCATCAACTATACGAGTCAATAATTGGATCGCATTACTCAAATCTTGCTCGATAGCACTAATAAGGGGTTCTTGAGGTGCAGCTTCCCTCCTTAGATCTTCAGGAGATGGAGGGGTCGGGGAAGTTTGTCAGAGAGACTCATCTTGAGCCTCTCCTTAAACAACTTGAATAGGTGGTGGTTGGCTGGTCCCTTCTTGGGCAGCCACATCTACTCTCTAACCGGCATCCTTGCTCCTTCTCGTAACCGGCATCCTTGCTATAATAAAACAATTTAGAAATTAGATATGATTCACCTACAACACTGGTTCTATTGCACAATCTAAGAAATGAAAGAAATGAGACAACTCCTACATGTCTCGTAGCCTCCTGTTTATAAATGTGGTGCACAACACATCCATAAACAAGATTCTACACAGACACGGCTTTATAGACTCCCTAGGATGACCTGCTCTGATACCACTTTTGTCACGTCTCAAATCCCATTAACACAGACAGACACCTGATGCCCTAAAGGCCCGAGAGAACCAACATGTAACCTGTGCTTACTATGCCTATAATTATGACAATCTTGTGACAAGTTCACATAGGATGCAGTGATAAGGACCAACATAAGTAGACCCAAAACGTATATACAAGACTTGGCCGTTGAGGCCACAACTTGTTAAGACGCAACTGAACCATATACATAAGTCTACAAAGCCTCTAAAAGATAGAAAATCTTAGAGTAGGTTGGGACAGACCCCACTTTATTCTTAACTACAATACAATACCAAAATGAATCTACCAAAGACTCAGTAAAGCTTCGAATCAATCTGGAGCTCACCAAAAGTAGCTGAGTGTCGTGTGCTCCTATCGAGGAGGTCTACTAGCTGAAGTACCTGTGCCTGCAGCATGAAATGCAGCGTTCCTCGCGAGGGACTTTAGTACGAGAAAATGTACTGAATATGTAAGGCAATAGCATATATAAAATAAGAGTTCGAAAGAAACCAAGTATCAATATATGTGCATAAATCAAAACAGAAGACCACCTTTGTTAACTCTTGTGGGATCATGTATGTTACATTCTTGTCTTTAACTTTCTGTGTGTTATGATCTTTATAAGGCATGTGATACGAATGACTTGCTGATCAGTGGTAGAAGAGGATAACCCATGCTAAGCATTTTAACCCCTGGGATGGTGTCCTCATAATTAAAAAAATTGGGATCGGCCCATGCTAGACTTTCGCCCCTGAGCTGCCACCCCTCTATACCAATTGGGATTGGCCCATGCTAGGCTTTCGCCCCTGAGCTGCCATAATTAATTATACAGATTGCTTCATTTAGATTCTTTTATCTTTGAGATTGTTGTTTTGGTGATCATAATCATTTTTTATATTTGGAACTACGGACCAGTAATTGAAGACATGAAAATAATACTTCAAGGCAGTAACAATGACATAAAGGAGCTATGTACATCAATGCATTACTTGTGAGCTTAACTAACACAATTGACTTTAACTGACTAACAGGAGGATTCCCCAAACTTGCTTTTTGCAAATATCATTTCTATACCAGCACATAGGAGGATAATTACACGAATATAGAGTAGTGAACATATAATGAAGTAATTCTATACACTAAGGAGAGGGGGAAATACTGTCAGTTATTTGGAAAATGTACGCTGCCACTATGTTTCCTTTACTAGGAATAAAACTTAGGAAATTCACTTATTGATATTAATTGTAAGGCTCAGATTTCATGCTGAAGAATTTTGAATCGAATTGCCTTACATACCTTATTCTCTGACCAATATAACTATCACGATTCAGCCTCCCCTTTTAGGTTTTAATCTGTAAGTCATAATAAACTAATATTAGCAGCTATCACACCTGAGCCTCATAAAACAGTAACTAACTTTGATTGGTAATGAGCCCATACAACCCTTAAAATTATGTGCATCAGCACACCCTCCTTCTCTGCCCAATACACATTATATATCCTTGTCCAAGATTACCCAAGCTGCACCAACAACAATACACATAAAAGAGCCTCAAATATTCTTTATCATACACCAATTATTGAACTCACCACCCCCTTTAGTTCTTTATGACAACACACCCATAATTCCTCACTCCAGCTCATACATAAAGGGGAAGAAAATGTAGCAGTCACCTTACCTTAATTTCTGCAACTTCTCCTTATAACTTGAATTCCTCTAGAACTTCAACTTCCCTTCACACATAAACCAAAGAAGAAGAGAAAAATATCTTAATAATTAAGGAAAGTGAGTAGTAACTTGTGGGAACTTTTGCCTTCTACTTATGATTGAGCATGAATAACATGTTTCCTAGTCTTCCATGGGAGAGTTAAGCTAAATCCATAAGTGTTTTTCTTACCTTGTGTAACAGCCCGTATTATGCATATGTTTATTCTATTCTTGTGATACTTGACATAGCCTTATAGTATAAGTGATGGACCATGTTTCTTATATGATTAGCGTTGGTTTAAACTAGCTCGGAAGGTGATGTGATTCCTTGCACGTTGCAGCATGTGTACTGCAAGTTATAACTCCAACGGAAGTATGTAAATTCGAGAAGGGAAGGTGGTAATTGAGCTTAAAGTTGAAGTTAAGTTCTAAGTTAAATAAAAAAAGATTAATAATTAGAGAATGGAATAAAATAGGTGAGTTGTTTGCTTGACTTAACTAAGCTAGTAGGAGACAAGTAGGTGCATCACCTACTTTGACTTATTGACCAAAGAACCAAGTAGGTGCATCACCTACTTGAGTTACATGGATCTAGTTAAAAAGGTCATAATTTTTGTAATTATGAGGAGCACATGCCAGGGGTTAAAATGCCTAGCATGGGTCATCCTATTCTACCACTGATCAGCTGGTCATTCGTATCACATGCCTTATAAAGATCATAACACACAGAGAGGTCAAGACAAAAATGTAACATACATGATCCCACAAGAGTTAACAAAGGTGGTCATTTGTTCTGATTTATGCACACATATATTGATACTTGGTTTCATTTGAACTTTTATTTTATATATGTTATTGCCTTACATTTATAGTACATTTTCTCGTACTGACGTCCCTCGCGGGTGACGCTGCATTTCATGCTGCAGGCACATGTACTTCAGCTGGTAGACCTCATCGGTAGGAGCACACGATACTCAACTACCTTTGGTGAGCTCCAGATTGATTTGGAGCTTTACTGAATCTTTGGTAGATTCATTTTGGGTATTGTATCGTAGTTAAGAGTAAGGCGGGGTCTGTCCCGACCTACTCTAAGGTTTTCTATCTTTTAGAGGCTTGGTAGACATGTTTATGGTTCAGTTGCGTCTTAACAAGTTGTGGCCTCAACGACCAAGTATCTTATATAAGTTTTGGGTCTATTTATGTTGGTTCGTATAGCTGCCTATGTGAACTTGTCACAAAGTTGTCATAGTTATATACATAGTAAGCACAGGTTACATGTTGGTTCTCTCGGGCCTAGAGGGCATCGAGTGCCTGTCCGTCATAATGGGATTTGGGACGTGACAAAAGTGGTATCAGAACAAGTCATCCTAGGGAGTCTACAAAGCCGTGTCTGTGTAGAGTCTTGCTTATAGATGTGTTGTGCACCATATTTATAAACGGGAGGTTATGGGACATGTAGGAGTTGTATCCTTTCTTTCATTTCTTAGATCGTGCGATAGAACCAGTATTGTAGGCGAATCATATCTAATTCCTAAATTGTTTTATTATAGCAAAGATGCCGATTGCGAGAATGAGCAAAAGTACTTGTAAGCGAGTAGATGTGGCTGCCCAAGAAGGGACCAGCCAGCCACCACCTAGTCAAGCTTTACAAGGTGAGGCTCAAGATGAGTCTCCCTCACAGACTTCCTCGACCCCTCCATTTCGAGAAGATCTAAGGAGGGAAGCTACACCTCAAAAACCCCCTATTAATGATACCGAGCAAGATTTGAGGAATGCGGTCCAATTATTGACTCGTATAGTTGTTGGCCACGGCCAAAGGTAAGAATGTCCAGTTGCAGGTACTAGTGGTGTAGATAATGCAGCTGGCATGCGGATACGTGATTTCCTTAATTTGGACCCTCCATCATTCACCGGGTCAGATCCTAATGAAGATCCACAAGACTTTATAGATCAGATCCAACGCACTTTCGATGTTATGCATATAAGTGGTAAAGAAGCGCTCGAGCTAGCAGCATATAGATTAAAGGGTGTGATTGTATTGTGGTATGAAGCTTGGAAGCAATCTAGGGGAACAGATGCACCTTCAGCTACATGGAAATAGTTCAAAAAGGCATTCCTTGACCATTACCTGCCATTGGAGATCCGAGAGGCCCATGCGGATCAATTCTTAAATCGACACCAAGGAAGTATGGGCGTGAGAGAGTATAGTCTCAAATTTAATTCCTTGGCCAGGTATGCTCCTAATGTAGTAGCTACTATGGGGGATATAGTTCATCGATATGTGAGATTAGATTCATATATGGTTAGAGACTGTACCATTTCTTCGTTGAATAAAGATATGGATATAGCAAGGATGCAAGCTTTTGTGCAAAAGTTGGAGGATCAAAGGCAAAGAAGAAGGACACAAGAGTCAGAAACAGGGCATTCTAAGAGGGCCAGATCCATGAGACAGTTTACACCATCCCAAGGTGAGTTTAGGCCTCGGTTCTTTAACAGACCGCCTAGGCCATCATCTTCCTACTCTATAGCTAGTGCCCCACCTCAGTTTCATGAGTCTAGGGGCAATCAGTTTGGGCAAAGAGGTGAAAGCCAAGGTTCACGAACAACGAGGTACGAAGAGCAGGGAAGTATGAGCCAATCAAGACCTCCTCGACAGTCTTGTAAACAATGTGGAAGAAATCATTTAGGTGCACGTCGGTTTGGGACAAATGTTTGTTTTTGGTGTGGTACACCAGGTCATATGATGAGAAATTTCCCTCATAGGGGTGTGGGTGGTGTGGCATAACCTACTAGATCAATTGTTGCATCCTCATCATCAGCACCTTCTTTAGGTAGGGGACAGATGCCTAATGGTCGTGGTAGAGTAGCTAGGGGAGCAGCCAGTTCTAGTGGAGTTCATAATCGCACATATGCTCTCGGGGATTGACAAAATTTAGAAGCCTCACCGGATGTGGTTACATGTACATTGTCCATCTTTGCACATATTATATATGTATTAATTGATCCGGGGTTTAAACTATCATATGTTATTCCATTGATTGCTGAAAAGTTTAAAAGAACACCAGAATTATTAGTGAAGCCATTTGAAGTGTCTACACCGATTGGTGAGTCTATTATAGCTAGAAGGGTTTAGTAATTGTATTGTAATTGTTTGTGATCATGATACATTGGCTGACCTTCTTGAGCTAGAAATGGGGGATTTTGATGTTATAATGGGTATGGATTGGTTAGCTTCTTGTTATGCCACGGTGGATTGTCGAACTAAGATGCTGCATTTCCATTTTCCAAAAGAGGTCGTCCTTGAATGGAAAGGTAATATTGGGACACTAAGAGGTAAATTTATTTCTTATTAAGGCAAAGAAGATGATGTCCAAAGGATACATATGTCATCTAGTGAGAGTGAAAAATATAGATGCTGAGCCACCATCTCTTCAATCAATTCCAGTGGTAAATGAATTTCCCGATGTATTTCATGAAGATCTTCTGGGTTTGCCTCCAGAATGAGAAGTAGAGTTTGGTATTGATGTGATTCCAGTTACTCAACCTATATCCATCCCTCCATATAGACTGGCCCCGACAGAATTACGTGTGTTGAAGGAGCAATTAAAAGACTTATTAGATAAATGATTCATAAGGCTTAGTATGTCCCCATGGGGAGCACCAGTTTTATTTGTACGCAAGAAAGTCGGCTCGTTAAGAATGTGTATCGACTACCGGCAGTTGAATAAGGTAACGATTAAGAACAAATATCCCCTCCCTAAAATTGATGATTTGTTTAATCAGTTACAAGGTGCTAGGTGTTTTTCAAAAATCGACTTGAGGTCATGTTATCACCAAGTGAGGATCAAAGACAAAGATATACCCAAGACAGCTTTCCGAACACGGTATGGTCATTTTGAGTTTTTAGTGTCATTCGGGCTAACGAATGCGCCAGCAGTTTTTATGGATTTGATGAATAGGGTGTTCAAGCCATTTTTAGATGTGTTCGTGATAGTAATCATAGATGACATTTTGGTGTATTCAAGATCGGAAGAGGGCCATGCTAATCACCTGCGACAGGTTTTACAAATTCTTCGTGATCGTAGGTTGCATGCAAAGTTCTCTAAATCTGAGTTCTGGTTAAAATCTGTGGCATTCTTAGGTCATATTGTATCCGATGAAGGTATAAGGGTTGATAACCAGAAGATATAAGCCGTGAAAAACTGGCCAAGAACTACAAAGCCTACGGAGATCCGTAGTTTCCTTGGATTGGCAGGTTATTACAGAAGGTTCGTTGAAGGATTCTCTTCCATTGATGCACCCTTGACAAAGCTAACACACAAAGAAACCAAATTTCAGTGGAGTGATGAATGTGAAAGAAGCTTCCAAGAGCTGAGGAATAAATTAACTTCTACACCTGTATTGGTACTTCTAGAAGGAACAGAAGAGTATGCAGTGTATTGTGATGCTTCGGGAGTGGGCCTAGGATGTGTATTGATGCAGAATGGTAAAGTAATAGCTTATGGTTCAAGGCAGTTGCGGCCACATGAGAAAAATTATCCAACTCATGATCAAGAGCTAGCAACAGTTGTATTTGCTTTGAAGATATGGCACCACTACTTGTATGGAATTCATGTTGACCTATACACTGATCACAAGAGTTTACAATATATCTTTAAGCAAAAGGAACTAAATCTGAGGCAGCGAAGATGGCTGGAGCTATTAAAAGATTATGACATGGATATCTTGTATCATCCCGGGAAAGCAAATGTAGTAGCTGATGCGTTAAGTCGTAAAATAATGGCAAGCACTTATGTGCAGTCTGTGGAAAGACAAGGAATAACTAAGGATCTAGGTCAACTAGCTAGCTTGGCGGTTCGCCTTCTTGAATCTCCAGACGAAGGGGTTATTGTGCAAACTGCGGCAGAATCCTCATTAGTAATGGAAGTGAAAGAGAAGCAGTACACTGATCCTATTCTATTAAAGCTTAAGGAGAATGTACAACAGGGTATGACAAAGGCATTTGAGCTTACGCAAGAGGGAGTACTTCGATGTCAAAACATATTGTATGTACCTAATGTAGATGAATTAAGAAAGAGGATTATTATGGAAGCACATCATTCGAGATATTCTGTCCATCCGGGGTCAACTAAAATGTATCATGACTTGAAAGAAATGTATTGGTGGGGGGACACGAAGAAGAACATTGCAGAATTCGTGGCTCAATGTCCAAATTGTCAACAAGTAAAAGTAAAGCACCAAAAGCCCGGAGGTTATATACAATGTATAGAACTTCCAATTTGGAAGTGGGACATGATCAACATGGATTTTTCACTGGTTTGCCTCGTTCATTTCGGAAGTTTGATTCTATATGGGTAATTGTTGATAGATTGACCAAATCAGCGCACTTCTTGCCGGTCAAGACTACTTATACAGTCGAAGAATATGCAAGGTTGTATATTAAAGAGATAGTTCGTCTACATGGAGTGCCAATTTCTATTATATCAGATCGGGGAGCTCAATTCACTGCAAATTTTTGGAAGTCATTTCAGAAGAGTTTAGAAACACAAGTGAATTTAAGTACAACTTTCATCCTCAAACAGATGGTCAGGCAGAGCGTACAATTCAAACACTTGAGGATATGCTGCGAGCTTGTATATTGAACTTCAAAGGTAGTTGGGATGATCATTTTCCATTGATCGAGTTTGCATACAACAATAGCTACCATTCAAGTATTAAAATGGCACCTTATGAAGCTTTATATAGTAGAAAATGCATATCCCCAATTGGCTAGTTTGAAAAAGGTGAAACTGCCTTATTTGGGCCAGATCTTGTTCATCAAGCTCTGGAAAAAGTCAAAGTGATACAGCACTGGCTAGAAACAGCTCAAAGTCGACATAAATCATATGCGGATATTAGAAGGAGAGGACTAGAATTTTCTATAGGGGATTGGGTGTTCTTGAAGGTATCACCAATGAAAGGGGTAATGAGGTTTGGTAAAAAGGGAAATTGAGTCCACGCTATATAGGGCCATATAAGGTTATCCGAAGAATTGGCCAAGTTGCGTATGAGTTAGAGTTACCCTAAGGGCTTTCAACCGTTCATCCGGTGTTTCATGTCTCAATGCTTCAAAAATGTGTAGGTGACCCATCTCGTATTACTCCTACTGAAGACGTACGTACAAGTTACGTGAGATCTCACTTATGAAGAAGTACCCATTGCTATTCTGGATCGACAAGTTAGGAAGTTAAGAAATAAAGAAGTAGCTTCTGTAAAAATATTATGGAGGAACCAACAAGTAGAAGAAGTTACATGGGAAGCGGAATAAGCAATGAAATTGAATTATCCTCATCTCTTCCAAACCGATGAGAAAGATTAAAATGTTGAGTTGAGGCATTAACAAGTAAGTATAAGTCTATATTTTCAATGTGATTAACAGTAGTACTAACTTAGGCTTGAACTTGTTTGGGCTGGATAACCGTGCTAACATTCGAGGACGAATGTTTTAAAGGGGGAAGGATGTAATAGCCCGTATTATGCATATGTTTATTCTATTCTTGTGATACTTGACATAGCCTTATAGTATAGGTGACGGACCATGTTTCTTATATGATTAGCGTTGGTTTAAACTAGCTCGAAAGGTGATGTGATACCTTGCACGTTGCAGCATGTGTACTGCAAGTTATAACTCCAACAGAAGTATGTAAACTCGAGACGGGAAGGTGGTAATTGAGCTTAAAGTTGAAATTTAAGTGCTAAGTTAAAGAAAAAGAGATTAATAATCAAAGAATGGAATAAAATAGGCGAGTTGTTTGCTTGACTTAACTAAGCTAGTAGGTGACAAGTAGGTGCATCACCTACTTTGACTTATTGACCAGTCCAAAGAACCAAGTAGGTGCATCACCTACTTAAGCTATATGGATCTAGTTAAAAAGGCCAATGTTTATGGATAAGATTTGGGCCTATGCTAATGGACTCACTTGAGGCCCAAACTATGTTAAATAAAACAAAATGAAATTAAATCCCAACATCCAAATCTGCCAAGGCCCAATATATTTAAACCCAAGTGAAAACTAGTAGGTGCATCACCTAGTTTGACCTTTTGAGCTGTTTGATATACATAAGCAGGTACATCACCTACTTGACCAATTAGTGGCTAAAAATGAAGCTTTCTAGTGGATATTCTTAAAGGTGAAGAAAGCTCAATATAAAGATATATTGACTGCTATTCTCACTCATTTAAACACACATTATTGAGGATTAGCTCCATCTCTTTCTCTCTCTTTTCTCTTAAGGATTGAAAAGCAGCCTTAAAGTTCTTCTAGGGTTCTTGAAGAAACCCTCATCTCTGCAAGACTAAGTGAAAAAACTTATGGATTTAGCTTAATTCTCCCATGGATGATTAGGAAAACATGTTATTCATGCTCAAGTATAGGTATAAAGGAATAATATTTCCAGAAGCTACTGCTCACTTCCTTGGTTATTAAGATACTTTTCTCTTCTTCTTTAGTTTAAGTGTGAAGGGAAGTTGAAGTTCTAGAGGAATTCAAGTTATAAGGAGAAGTTGCAGAAATTGAGGTAAGGTGACTGCTCCATTTTCTTCCTCTTTATGCATGAGTTTGAGTGAGGAATTATAGGTGTGCTATCATAAAGAACTCAAGGGGGGTGGTGAGTTCAATAATTGGTTGTATGATAAAGAATACTTGAGGCTGTTTTATGTGTATTGTTGTTGGTGCAATTTGGGTAATATTGGAAAATGATATATAATGTATGTATTGGGCAGAGAAGGAGGGTGTGGTGATACACATTGTTTTAAGGGCTATATGGGCTTATTATCTGTCAAAGTTAGCTACTGTTTTACGAGGCTCACGGTGTGATAGCTGCTAATTTAAATTTATCATGACTTGTATTGTAGATTAAAACTTGAAAGGGGAGGCTGAATCGTGATAGTTGTATTGATCAAAAGATAAGGTATGTAAGGCTATTCGATTCAATATTCTTCGGCATGATATATGATACTTGAGATTAATATCAATAAGTGAATTTCCTAAGTTCTATTCCTAGTAAAGGAAATATAGTGGCATCATATGATCTCCAAATAACTAACAATATTTTCCCCCTCTCCTTAGTGTATAGAATTACTTCATTATATGTTTAGTACTCTATACTTGTGTAGTTATCCTCCTATGTGCTGGTATAGAAATGGTATTTGCAAAAGCAAGTTTGGTGAATCCTCATCTTAGTCAGTTGAAGTCAATTGTGTCATTTAAGCTCACAAGTAATGCATTGATGTTACATTGCTCCTTATGTCATTGTTACTGCCTTGAAGTATTATTTTCATGTCTTCTACTACTGTTCCGTAGTTCCAAATATAAAAAATGATTATGACCACCAAAACAACAATCTCAAAGATTAAAGAATTTAAGTAAAGAAATCTGTATAATTAAGGGTGGCAGCTCAGGGGCGGAAGCCTAGCATGGGCCGACCCCAATTTGTGTAATTATGAGGACCGCATCCCAGGGGTTAAAATGCCTAGCATGGGTCATCCTCTTCTACCACTGATCAGCTGGTCATTCGTTTCACATGCCTTATAAAGATCATAACACAGAGAAAGGTAAAGACAAGAATGTAACATACATGATTCCACAAGAGTTAACAAAAGTGGTCTTTTGTTTTGATTTATGCACACATATATTGATACTTGGTTTCATTTGAACTCTTATTTTATATATGTTATTGCCTTACATATTCAGTACATTTTCTCGTACTGACGTCCCTCACGGAGGACGCTGCATTTCATGCTACAGGCACAGGTACTTCAGCTAGTAGACCTCCTCGGTAGGAGCACATGACACTCAGCTACTTTTGGTGAGCTCCAGATTGATTCAGAGCTTTACTGAGTCTTTGGTAGATTCAATTTGGATATTGTATCGTAGTTAAGAGTAAGGTGGGGTCTGTCCCGACATATTGTAAGGTTTTCTATCTTTTAGAGGCTTTGTAGACTTATGTTTATGGTTCAGTTGCGTCTTAAAAAGTTGTGGCCTCAACGGCCAAGTCTTGTATATAAGTTTTATGTCTACTTATGTTGGTTCGTATCGCTGCATCCTCTGTGAACTTGTCACAAGATTGTCATAGTTATATGCATAGTAAGCTACTTTTTGTGAGATTTATGGACACTATCTAATAGTAAGAAGGCAGTGGAAGAGAAAGAAAGTAGCTGCGATTGCTTGAAAAAAATCAGTTGAATCATCAGGTGGGATAAAAGGAAAGAGTGTACCTGCGCCGCTCGATGATCGAATGCGCAATCTTCCAGCTTCAGGGGCTTGATCAGGATTCGAGGATGCTCCTTGGCTCTTTTGCTTCTTTCGAAGATCATGTCGAATCACTCTCTCATACTCCTCATAGGTCAGCCCTGGCACCACAGAGGCCGTCGCCGCAGATGAGGGCGGATTCCAATTTGCTTCATTATCTTCTGTTGGTTCTCTCGGGCCTAGAGGGCATCGGGTGCCTGTCCGTCTTAATGGGATTTAGGACGTGACACCTTGATTTGCAGATATGAATATTTCTTCAAGAACCCTAGAAGGAACTTTAAGGCTGTTATTTAATCCTTAAAAGAAAATAAAGAGAGAGCTGGAGTGAATTATGAATTTTGTATGTTAAAATGAGTGAAAAGATTAGCTCATATTGGGTTTATAAGGAGCCTTCTTGACCAAAAATATAATCCTCTAAAACCTCCTTTTTTTGGTCCATTTTCAGCCACTAATTGATCAAGTAGGTGATGCGCCTGCTTATGTACATCAAGTAGCTCAAAAGGTCAAACTAGGTGATGCACCTACCAGCTTTCACTTGGGATTAAATATATTGGGCCTTGGCAGATTTGGCTGTTGGGCTTTAATTTCATTTTGTTTTATTTAACATAGTTTGGGCCTCAAGTGAGTCCATTAGCATAGGCCCAAATCTGATCCATAAACCTTGGCCTTTTTTAACTAGATCCATATAGCTCAAGTAGATGATGCACCTACTTGGTTCTTTGGACTGGTCAATAATTCGAAGTAGGTGATGCACCTACTTTTCACCTACTAGATTAGTTAAGTCAAGCAAGCAGCTCACCTATTTTATTCCATTTTCTAATTATTAATCTCTTTTTCTTTAAGTTAGCACTTAACTTTCAACTTTAAGCTCAATTACCACCTTCCCGTCTCGAGTTTAAATACTTCCGTTGGATTTATAACCTGCAGTACACATGCTTCAACGTACAATGAATCACATCACCTTTCGAGCTAGTTTAAACCAACGCTAATCATATAAGAAACATGGTCCCTCACCTATACTATAAGGCTATGTAAAGTATCACAAGAATAGAATAAGCATATTCATAATACGAGCTGTTATAGCTTCCAAGTGGTTTGCCCCCTCTTCGAGGAATTGAGCACCAAATAGACTTTGTGCAAGGGATCACAATTGCCAAACAAGCCGTCTTATCAAAGCAATCCGGAGGACACCAAGGAGCTACAAAGGCAAGTGGAGGAACTCCTCAGCAAAGGTTATGTTAGAGAAAGCATGAGTCCATGTGTCGTGCCGGTTCTATTGGTTCCAAAGAAAGATGGAACATGGCGCATGTGTGTTGATTGCCGAGCCATCAATAAGATAATGGTAAAGTATCGTTATCCTATCCCTAGGTTAGATGATATGCTTGATGAGTTGAATGGTTCTTGTGTGTTTTCAAAGATTGACCTTAGGAGTGGTTATCATCAAATCCGGATGAACCTCGATGATGAGTGGAAGATCGCATTCAAGACCAAGTTTGGTCTATACGAATGGTTGGTGATGCCCTTCGGTCTCACTAATGCTCCTAGTACCTTTATGTGTCTCATGAATCATGTGATGAAACACTTTATAGGGAAATTTGTGGTTGTCTATTTTGATGATATTTTGATTTATAGCAAGACCATGCATGATCATGTTGAGCATTTGAGATGTGTGTTTGATGTGCTTAGGAAGGAACAACTTTATGCTAATCTTGATAAGTGTTCATTTTATGTTGATGAAGTTGTCTTCTTGGGTTTTGTTGCGAGTTCAAGAGGGTTTGAAGTTGATGAGTCTAAAATTGAGGCTATTAAGAATTGGCCAATTTCGAAATCCATAAGCGATGGTAGAAGCTTTCATGGGTTGGCTAGTTTTTATAGACGATTTGTCAAAGGTTTTAGTGCCATAGCAGCCCCCTTGACTGAGGTAATCCAAAAGGATAAACCTTTTAAGTGGGGAGAGGAACAAGCCAAGGCTTTTGAAGCTTTAAAATCTATGCTTAGTTCCACTCCTTTGTTGCAATTACCTGATTTTGATAAAATGTTTGAAGTGGAATGTGATGCTAGTAAAGTAGGCATTGGAGCCGTCTTAATGCAAGACCAAAAGCCCATTGCTTACTTTAGTGAAAAGCTAAAAGGTGCTACTTTGAATTATTCCACTTATGATCTTGAATTGTATGCCTTGATTATGGCTTTGGGTAATTGGCAACATTACTTGTGGCCCAAAGAATTTGCCATTAGGACTGATCATGAGTCCCTAAAGCATATTCGGGCCCAAGGAAAGTTGAACAAGAGGCACGCCAAATGGATTGAATTCCTTGAAACTTTCCCTTATGTAATCCAATACAAAAAGGGAAAGGAAAATGTTGTGGCCGATGCCTTGTCTAGAAACATGTGTTGATAAATACTTTGTCTTCCAAATTGATTGGATTTGAATGCTTGAAGACATTGTACCTCAAGGATCCCGTGTTTGCTCCAATCTTCAAAGATTGTGAGGAATGGGAGAGGGAAAGGTGGATGAGGGATAGATCTTCTACTCTTTATTCCAAGTTTGATGGCTTCTTGTTCAAAGGCAAGAGACTTTGTATGCCCATGAGCTCTTGGAGAGAACTATTTGTGAGGGAGGCACATGATGGGGGTTTAATGGGTCATTTTGGTGTTAACAAAACTATGGGAATATTTGAGGAACAATTCTATCGGCTTAAAATGCATAAAGACATTGTTCTAATTTGTGGTGAATGTATCGAATGTCGACGTGCTAAGTAGCGCCTCCTTCCCCATGGTTTATACACTCCTCTCCCCACCCCTCGAAGACCTTGGCTTGATATTTCAATGGACTTCATTTTGGGTTTACCAAGGACCAAAAGAGGTAGAGATAGCATCTTTGTTGTTGTTGATTGATTTTCAAAGATGGCTCATTTCGTTCCATGTCATAAATGTGATGATGCTTCCAATGTAGCATCTTTGTTTGTTGAGCATGTTGTTAAATTGCATGGAATTCCTCAAACCATTATAAGTGATAGGGATCCAAAATTCCTTAGTCACTTTTGGAGGGAATTGTGGGGTAGACTTGGTACTAAGTTGTTGTTCTCAACTTCTTGTCATCCACAAACAAATGGCCAAACTGAAGTTGTGAATAGAACCTTGGGTTATATGCTTCGTGCCGTAGTGCATGGGAAGTTGGCCTCATGGGAGGAACATTTGCCTTTACTTGAATTTGCATATAATCGAGTTATTCATAGATCTATTGGCATGACTCCGTTTGTAGTGGTTTATGGTTTTAACCCCCTTACCCCTTTAGATCTCACTCCTCTTTCTCAAGATGTCGTGTTAAGCTTAGATGGGAGTAAACGAGTTGAAGCCATGAAGAAGCTTCATCAAAAGGTGCGGCTGCGCTTAGATAAGAAGAACCAAGATGTAGCCAAAAAGGCTAACAAAGGCCGTAAGAGGATTGTGTTTGAACCAGGTGACATCGTGTGGGTTCACTTTAGCAAGGAGTGATTTACCACCCATCGCAAGACCAAGCTGATGCCGAGGGGTGATGGACCATTTCCAGTACTGGAGCGGCTCAACGACAACGCCTACAAGGTTGCCCTTCTGCTAGAATACCAAGTGCATAACACTTTCAATGTGTGCGACTTCTCACCCTTCCCAACTGTTGCTGATGATGATCCGTTGAATTTGAGGACAAATTCTTAGAAGGAGAGATGATGTAAAACGGATTACATCAAGGCCATTTACGAGGAGCCAGGCTCAAGACCTTCAAAGAATGCAGGGGCTATTCAAGAAGATGGAGGTGCTTGAGATGGTATTGACATCAAACAAGGGATTCCACGCCTTGAAAGATGCAGCAGGACATTTTGGTGAACCAGAGCCAATCGGTGGTCGGCCATGTCCCTAGGCGATGACCCCAGCTCGTCCATTGTTCCAGAACGTGGCTAAGCTGAAGGATCACGCAAGATTACTCGCCAACTGGGTCAGCGCATCGCCCAATCCACTAGGCGACCTGACCCAGCTCGCCTTTTGGCATTTCGGGTCACTTTTAGGCCCTTTATTTCTAAAACTATAAATAGCTAGCTTGGGTTCATTTTAGAGGAGATTATTATTGATGTTAAAAACTGAAAACTCATGTTTGAGTGTTGAGAGCTTGGTTAAGCTTTGGTTGCCTTTTGTTAGAATCGTTGGTTGCTTGGGATATCGATTCCCTTCAGTTCATCGTAAGAGATTCGGTGCTTGATTGTGGATCAATCGATTAAGGTCTTTAGCTTTAATATACCTTTAGGTTGCTTTTGATATCCTTTTCTTGTGTCAATCTATTTATCTTTACTTTTCGTCTTTGATTTCCGCATTAAATCGTAGTTCTTCTTCTGAGAATTACATCAGTTGGAGTTAATCCTCAATATTGTGTGTTAAAATTGTAATGCCTCAAATCCCATTAGCACGGAAAGGCACCAGATGCCCTAAACGCCCAAGAGAACCAACATGTAACCTATGCTTACTATGGATATAACTATGACAATCTTGTGACAAGTTCACATAGGATGCAGCGATACGAACCAACATAAGTAGACCCAAAACTTATATACAAGACTTGGCCGTTGAGGCCACAACTTGTTAAGACGCAACCAAACCATATACATAAAGTCTACAAAGTCTCTAAAAGATAGAAAACCTTAGGGTAGGTCGGGACAGACCCCGCCTTACTCTTAACTACGATATAATATCAAAATGAATCTACTAAGGACTCCGTAAAGCCCCAAATCAATTTGGAGCTCACCAAAATTAGCTGAGTGTCGTGTACTCCTACTGAGGAGGTCTACTAGCTGAAGTACCTGCGCCTGCAGCATGAAACGCAGCGTCCCCCACGAGGGACGTCAGTACGAGAAAATGTACTGAATATGTAAGGCAATAACATATATAAATAAGAGTTCGAATGAAACCAAGTATCAATATATGTGTGCATAAATCAGAATAGAAGACCACATTTGTTAACTCTTGTGGAATCATGTATGTTATATTCTTGTCTTTACCTTTCTGTATGTTATGATCTTTATAAGGCATGTGATACGAATGATCAGCTGATCAGTGGTAGAAGAGGATGACCCATGCTAGGTATTTTAACCACTGGGATGCGGTTCTCATAATTACACAAATTGGGATCGGCCCATGCTAGGCTTTCCCCCCTGAGTTGCCACCCTTCTATACCAATTGGGATCGACCCATGCTAGGCTTTCGCCCTTGAGCTGCCACCCTTAATTATACATATTGCTTTACTTAGATTATTTAATCTTTGAGATTGCTGTTTTGGTAGTCATAATCATTTTTTATATTTGGGACTATGGACCAGTAGTAGAAGACATGAAAATAATACTTAAGGCAGTAACAATGACATAAGGAGCTATGTAACATCAATGCATTACTTGTGAGCTTAACTGACACAATTGACTTCAACTGACTAAGATGAGGATTTACCAAGCTTGCTTTTATAAATACAATTTCTATACCAGCATATAGGAGGATAATTACACAAGTATAGAGTAGTGAACATATAATGAAGTAATTCTATACACTAAGGAGAGGGGGAAGTATTGTCAACTATTTGGAGATCGTACGCTGCCATTATGTTTCCTTCACTAGGAATAAAACTTAGGAAATTCACTTATTGATATTAATTGTAAGTATCAGATTTCATGTCGAAGAATATTGAATCGAATAGCCTTATATACCTTATCCTCTGACCAATACAACTATCACGATTCAGCCTCCCCTTTCAAGTTTTAATCTATAATATAAGTCATGATAAACTTAAATTAGCAGCTATCACACCGTGAGCCTCGTAAACAGTAGCTAACTTTGACGGAAAATGAGCTCATACATCCCTTAAAACAATGTGAATCACCACACCCTCCTTCTTTGCCCAATACATATACATTATATATCCTTTTCCAAGATTACCCAAACTGCACCAACAACAATACACATAAAACGGCCTCAAATATTCTTTATCATACAACCAATTATTGAACTCACCATCCCCTTGAGTTCCTTATTGACAGCACACCTATAATTCCTCACTCAAACTCATACATAAGGAGGAAGAAAAATGGAGCAGTCACCTTACCTCAATTTCTGCAACTTCTCCTTATAATTTGAATCCCTCCAGAACTTCAACTTCCCTTCACACTTAAACCAAAGAGGAAGAGAAGAGTATCTTAATAATTAAGGAAAGTGAGCAGTAGCTTGTGGGAACTTCTGCCTTGTACTTATAATTAAGCATGAATAACATGTTCTCTAGTCTTCCATGGGAGAATTAAGCTAAATCCATAAGTCTTTCTCTTACCTTGTCTTGCATAGATGAGGGTTTCTTCAAGAACCCTAGAAGAACTTTAAGGCTGATGTTTTAATCCTTAAGAGAAAAGAGAGAGAGAGCTGGAGTGAATTGTGAATTTTGTGTGTTTAAAATGAGTGAAGAGATCTACTCATATTGAGTTTATATGGAGCCTTCTTGGCCATAAAAAAAAATCCTCTAGAACCTCCTTTTTTTGGTCCATTTTCAGCTACTAATTGGTCAAGTAGGTGATGCACCTGCTTATGTACATCAAGCAGCTCAAAAGGTCAACTAGGTGATGCACCTACTAGCTTTCACTTGGGCTTAAATATATAGTGGGCCTTGGCAGATTTGGCTGCTGGGCTTTAATTTTATTTTCCTTTTATTTAACATAGTTTGGGCCTCAAGTGAGTCCATTAGTGTAGGTACAAATTTGATCCATAAACCTTGGTCTTTTTAACTAGATCCATATAGCTCAAGTAGGTGATGTACCTACTTGGTCCTTTGACTGGTCAATAAGTCAAAGTAGGTGATGCACCTACTTGTCACCTACTAGCTTAGTTTAGTTAAGCAAGCTCCTCTATCAGATATTATAGAGATTGGCACTCCATGTAGTCGAACTATCTGTTTAATATACGACCTTGCATACTCTTCAACTGTATAAGTAGTCTTCATCGGTAAGAAGTGTGCTGATTTGGTGAGTCTGTCAACTATTACCCATATGGAATCAAACTTCCGAAATGAGCGAGGCAAACCAGTGACAAAATCCTTGTTGATCATGTCCCACTTCCAAATTGGAAGTTCTATACACTGCATATAACCTCTGGGCTTTTGGTGCTCTACTTTTACTTGTTGACAATTTGGACATTGAGCCGCGAATTCTGCAATGTTCTTCTTCATGTCCCCCCACCAATACATTTTTTTAAGGTATGATACATTTTAGTTGACCCCGGATGGACAGAATATCTCGAATGATGTGCTTCCATCATAATCCTGTTCCTTAATTCATCTACATTAGGTACACACAATCTGTTTTGACATCGAAGTACTCCCTCTTGCGTAAGCTAAAATGCCTTTGTCATACCCTGTTGTACATTCTCCTTAAGCTTTAATAGAATAGGATCAGTGTACTGCTTCTCTTTCATTTCCACTACTAATGAGGATTCTGCCGCATTTCGTCTGGAGATTCAAGAAGGCGAATCCCCAAGCTATCTAGTTGACATAGATCCTTAGTTATTCCTTATCTTTCCACAGACTGCCCATAAGTGCTTGCCATTATTTTACGACTTAACGCATCAACTACTACATTTGCTTTCCCGGGATGATACAAGTTATCAATGTCATAATCTTTTAATAGTTCCAGCCATCTTCGCTGCCTTAGATTTAGGTTCTTTTGCTTAAAGATATATTGCGAACTCTTGTGATCAGTGTATATGTCAACATGAACTCCATACAAGTAGTGGCGCCATATCTTCAAAGCAAACACAACTACTGCTAGCTCTAGATAATGCGTTGGATAATTTTTCTCATGTGGCCGCAGCTGCTTTGAGCCATAAGCTATTACTTTACCATGCTGCATCAATACACAACCTAAGACCACTCCCGAAGAATCACAATACACTGCATAGCCTTTTGTGCCTTCTGGAAGTACCAATACAAGTGTAGAAGTTAATTTATTCTTTAGCTCTTGGAAGCTCCTTTCACATTCATCACTCCACTGAAACTTAGTTTCTTTGTGTGTTAGCTTTGTTAAGGGTGCAGCAATCGAAGAGAATCCTTCAACGAACCTTCTGTAATAACCTGCCAATCCAAGAAAACTACGGATCACCTTAGGTGTTGTAGGTCTTGTCCAATATTTCACGGCTTCTATCTTCTGGTTATCAACCCTTATTCCTTCATCGGATACAATATGACCTAAGAATGCCACAGATTTTAACCAGAACTCACATTTAGAGAACTTCACATACAACTTACGATCACGAAGAATTTGTAAAATCTGTCGCAGGTGATTAGCATGGTCATCTTCTGATTTGAATACACCAAATATCATCTATGAATACTATCACGAACACATCTAGAAATGGCTTGAACACCCTATTAATCAAATCCATAAAAGATGCTGGTGCATTTGTTAGCCCGAATGACATGACTAAAAACTCAAAATGACCATACTGTGTCCGAAAAGCTTTCTTGGGAATATCTTTGTCTTTGACCCGTACTTGGTGATAACCCGACCTCAAGTCAATCTTTGAAAAACACCTAGCACCTTGTGACTGATCAAACAAATCATCAATCCTAGGAATGGGATATTTGTTCTTAATCGTTACCTTATTCAACTGCCAGTAGTCGATACACATTCTTAACGAGCCATCTTTTTTGTGTACAAATAAAACTAGTGCTTCCCATGGGGACCTACTAGGCCTTATGAATCCTTTTTCTAGTAAGTCTTTTAATTGCTCCTTCAACTCCCGTAATTCTGCCAGGGCCATTCTAAATGGATGGATGGATATAGGTTGAGTATCTGGAATCACATCAATACCAAATTCTACTTCTCGTTCTGAAGGCAAACCTGGAAGATCTTCAGGAAATTCATTCAATACCGGAATGGATTGAAAAGTTAGTGGCTCCGCATCTGTATTTTTCACTCTCACAAGATGACATATGTATCCTTTGGAAATCATTTTCTTTTCCTTAAGATAAGAAATAATTTTACCTCTTGGTGCCCCAATATTACCTTTCCATTCAAGGACTGCCTCTTTTGGAAAATGGAAATGCACCATCTTAGTTCGGCAATCTACCGTGGCATAACAAGAAGCTAACCAATCCATACTCATTATAACATCAAAATCTACCATTTCTAGCTCAACAATGTCAGCCAATGTATCATGATCACAAACAGTTACAATGCAATTACGATAAACCCTTCTAACTATAATAGACTCACCAATCGGTGTAGACACTTCAAATTGCTTCATTAATAATTCTGGTGTTCTTTTGAACTTTTCAGCAATCAATGGAGTAACATATGATAGTGTAGACCCCGGATCAATTAATGCATATACAATATGTGAAAAGATGGACAATGTACCTGTAACCACATCCGGCGAGGCTTCTAAATTTTGTCAATCCCCGAATGCATATGTGCGATTCTGAACTCCACTAGAACTAGCTGCCCCCCTAGCTCCTTTACCACGACCAGTAGGCATTTGTCCCCTACCTAAAAAAGGTGTTGATGATGAGGATGCAACAACTGATCTAGTAGGTTGTGCCATACCACCCACACCCCTATGAGGGCAATTTCTCATCATATGACCCGGTGTACCTCACCAAAAACAAACATTTGTCCCAAACCGACATACACCTAAATGATTTCTTCCACATTGTTTACAAGACTGTCGAGGAGGTCTTGATTGGCTCATATTTCCCCTGCTCTTGGTACCCCGCTGTTCATGAACCTTGGCTTTCACCTCTTTTCCCAAACTGATTGCCCCTAGACTCTTGAAACCGAGGTAGGGCACTAGCTATAGAGTAGGAAGATGATGGCCTAGGCAGTCTATTAAAGAACCGAGGCCTAAACTCACCTTGGGATGGTGAAAACTGCCCCATGGACCTAGCCCTCTTAGAATGCCCTGTTTCTGACTCTTGTGTCCTTCATTTTTGCCTTTGATCCTCCAACTTTTGTGCAAAAGCTTGCATCCATTCCATATCCATATCTTTTTTCAACGAAGCAATAGTAAAATCTCTAACCAGTTATGAATCTAATCTATCCACACATCGATGAACTCTATCCTCCATAGTAGCTACTACATTAGGAGCATACCTGGACAAGGAATTAAATTTGAGACTGTACTCTCTCATGCTCATACTTTCTTGGTGGAGATTTAAGAACTGATCCGCACGGGCCTCTCGGATCTCCAATGGTAGGTAATGGTCAAGGAATGCCTTTTTGAACTCTTTCCATGTAGCTGAAGGTGCATCTGTTCCCCTAGATTTCTTCCAAGCTTCATACCACAATATAGCCTCACCCTTTAATCTATATATGATGTTAGCTCAAGCGCTTCTTGACTACTTACATGCATAACATCGAAAGTGCGTTGGATTTAATCTATAAAGTCCTGTGGATCTTCATTAGGATCTGACCCGGTGAATGATGGAGGGTCCAAATTAAGGAAATCACGTATTTGCGTGCCAACTGCTCTATCTACACCACTAGTACCTGCAACTAGACCTTCTTGCCTTTGGCCACGGCCAGCAACTATACGAGTCAATAATTGAACTGTGTTCCTCAAATCTTGCTCGGTAGAATTAATAGGGGGTTCTTGAGGTGCAGCTTCCCTCCTTAGATCTTCTGGAGATGGAGGGGTCGGGAAGTCTGAAATATAGACTCATCTTGAGCCTCACCTTGAACAGCTTGACTAGGTGGTGGTTGGCTGGTCCCTTCTTGGGCAGCCACGTCAACTCGCTTACAGTACTTTTACTCATTCTCGTAACTGGTATCTTTGTTATAATAAAACAATTCAGAAGTTAAATATGATTCACCTACAACGTTGGTTCTATTGCATGATCTAAGAAATGAATGAAAAGAGACAA
Source organism: Solanum raphanifolium (assembly GCA_036250405.1). Taxonomy (NCBI): domain Eukaryota; kingdom Viridiplantae; phylum Streptophyta; class Magnoliopsida; order Solanales; family Solanaceae; genus Solanum; species Solanum raphanifolium. The sequence goes on from JAJOOE010001744.1 coordinate 39,951, forward strand.
CTCCTTCATGTCCCATAGCCTCCTGTTTATAAATGTGGTGCACAACACATCCATAAGCAAGACTCTACACAGACACAGCTTTGCAGAATCCCTAGGATGACTTGCTCTGATACCACTTTTGTCACGCCTCAAATCCTATTAAGACGGACAGGCCCCCGATGCCCTAAACGTCTGAGAGAACCAACATGTAACCTATGCTTACTATGCATATAACTATGACAATCTTGTGACAAGTTCACATAGGAAGCAACGATATGAACCAACATAAGTAGACCCAAAACTTATATACATGACTTGGCCGTTGAGGCCACAACCTTTTAAGATGCAACCAAACCATATACATAAAGTCTACAAAGCCTCTAAAAGATAGAAAACCTTCGGGTAGGTCGGACAGACCCCGCCTTACTCTTAACTACGATACAATACCAAAATGAATCTACTAAGGACTCAGTAAAGCCCCAAATCAATTTGGAGCTCAACAAAAGTAGTTGAGTGTCGTGTGCTCCTACTGAGGAGGTCTACTAGCTGAAGTACCTGCGCCTGCAGCATGAAACGCAGCGTCCCCCACGAGGGACGTCAGTACGAGAAAATGTACTGAATATGTAAGGCAATAACATATATAAATAAGAGTTCGAATGAAACCAAGTATCAATATATGTGTGCATAAATCAGAATAGAAGACCACATTTGTTAACAATTGTGGAATAATGTATGTTACATTCTTGGCTTCTGTAAGTTATGATCTTTATAAGGCATGTGATACGAATGACCAGCTGATCAGTGGTAGAAGAGGATGACCCATGCTAGGCATTTTAATCCCTGGGATGCGGTCCTCATAATTACACAAATTGGGATCGGCCCATGCTAGGCTTTCGCCCCTGAGCTGCCACCCTTAATTATACAGATTGCTTTACTTCGATTCTTTAATCTTTGAGATTTATGTTTTGGTGGTCATAATCATTTTTTATATTTGGGACTATGGACCAGTAGTAGAAGACATGAAAATAATACTTCAAGGCAGTAACAATGACATAAGGAGCTATGTAATATCAATGCATTACTTGTGAGCTTAATTGACACAATTGACTTCAATTGACTAAGAGGAGGATTCACCAAACTTGCTTTTACAAATACCATTTCTATACCAGCACATAGGAGGATAATTACACAAGTATAGAGTAGTGAACATATAATGAAGTCTATACACTAAGGAGAGGGGTAAGTATTGTCAGCTATTTGGATATCGTACGCTGCCACTATGTTTCCTTTACTAGGAATAAAACTTAGGAAATTAACTTATTGATATTAATTGTAAGTATCAGATTTCATGCCGAAGAATATTGTATCGAATAGCCTTACATACCTTATCCTCTGACCAATACAACTATCACGATTCAGCCTCCCCTTTCAAGTTTTAATCTACAATATAAGTCATGATAAACTTAAATTAGCAGCTATCACACCGTGAGCCTCGTAAACCAGTAGCTAACTTTGACAGAAAATGAGCTCATACAGCCCATAAAACAATGTGTATCACCACACCCTCCTTCTCTGCCCAATACATACATTATATATCCTTTTCCAAAATTACCCAAACTGCACCAACAACAATACACATAAAATAGCCTCAAATATTCTTTATCATACAACCAATTATTGAACTCACCACCCCCTTGAGTTCTTTATGACAGCACACCCATAATTCCTCACTCAAACTCATACATAAGGAGGAAGAAAAATGGAGCAGTCATCCTATCTCAATTTCTGCAACTTCTACTTATAATTTGAATCCCTCCAGAACTTCAACTTCCTTTCACACTTAAACCAAAGAAGAAGAGAAAAGTATCTTAATAATTAAGGAAAGTGAGCAGTAGCTTGATGGAACTTCTGGCTTGTACTTATAATTAACCATGAATAACATGTTTTCTAGTCTTCCATGGGAGAATTAAGTTAAATCCATAATTCTTTCTCTTACCTTGTCTTGCAGAGATGAGAGTTTCTTCAAGAACCTTAGAAGAACTTTAAGGCTGTTGTTTTAATCCTTAAGAGAAAAGAGAGAGAAAACTGGAGTGAATTGTAAATTTTGTGTGTTAAAATGAGTGAAAAATCAGCTCATATTGAGTTTATATGGAGCCTTCTTGGCCATAAAAAAATAATCCTCTAGAACCTCTCTTTTTTGGTCCATTTTCAGCCACTAATTGGTCAAGTAGGTGATGCACCTGCTTATGTACATCAAGCAGCTCAAAAGGTCAACTAGGTGATGCACCTACTAGCTTTCACTTGGGCTTAAATATATATTGGGCCTTAGTAGATTTGGCTATTGGGCTTTAATTTTATTTTCCTTTTATTTAACATAGTTTGGGCCTCAAGTGAGTCCATTAGAGTAGTCCCAAATCTGATCCATAAACCTTGGCCTTTTTAACTAGATCCATATAGCTCAAGTAGGTGATGCACCTACTTGGTCCTTTGGACTGGTCAATAAGTCAAAGTAGGTGATGCACCTGCTTGTCACCTACTAGCTTAGGTTAGTTAAGCAAGCAGCTCACTTATTTTATTCCATTTTCTAAATATTAAACCCTTTTTTATTTAACTTAGCACTTAACTTTCAACTTTAAGCTCAATTACCACCTTACTGTCTCGCGTTTAAATACTTCCGTTGGAGTTAACTTGCAGTACACATGCTGAAACGTGCAAGGCATCACATCACCTTCCGAGCTAGTTTAAACCAACGCTAATCATATAAGAAACATGGTCCCTCACCTATACCATAAGGCCATGTCAAGTGTCACTAGAATTAAACAAGCATATGCATAATACGGGCTGTTATAAAAATGAGTGAGAATAGCAGCCAATATATTTTATATTGAGTTTTCTTCACCTTTAAGAATATCCTCTAGAAAGCTTCATTTTCAGCCATTAATTGGTCAAGTAGGTGATGCACCTGCTTATTAATATCAAGCAGCTCAAAAGGTCAAACTAGGTGATGCACCTACTTGCTTTCACTTGAGCTTAAATATTGAGCCTTGACAGATTTGGCTGATGGGGTTAAATTTCATTTTCCTTTTATTTAACTTAGTTTGGGCCTCAAATGAGTCCATTAGCATAGGCCCAAATCTGATCCATAAACCTTGGCCTTTTAAACTAGATCCATTATAGCTTAAGTAGGTGATACACTTATTTGGTCCTTTGGACTGGTCAATAAGTCAAAGTAGGTGATGCAACTACTTTTCACCTGCTAGCTTAGTTAAGTCAAACAAGCAGCTCACTTATTTTATTCTATTTTATGAATATTAATCCATTTTGCTTTAACTTAGCACTTAACTTTCAACTTTAAGCTCAATTACCACCTTACTGTCTCTTTAAATACTCCCATTAGAGTTAACTTGCAGTACACATGCTGAAACGTGCAAGGCATCACATCACCTTCCGAACTAATTTAAACCAACACTAATCATATAAGAATCATGGTCCCTCACCTATACTATAAGGCTATGTCAAGTATCACAAGAATATAACAAGCATATGCGTGATACGGGCTATTACAGGGAGGCACACAATGGTGGTTTAATGGGTCATTTTGGCATAGAGAAAACTAGGGGAATTCTTGAGGAACAATTCTATTGGCCTAAAATGTATAAAGATGTTATTCAAATTTGTGATCAATGTGTTGAATGTCGACGTAATGTGTTGAAAGTCGACGTGCTAAGTCATACCTCCTTCCCCATAGGGTTTATACACTCCACTCCCCACCCCTCAAAGTCTTAGGCTCGATATTTCAATGGACTTTGTTTTGGGTCTGACAGGGACCAAAAGAGGTAGAGATAACATCTTTGTTGTTGTTGATCAATTTTCAAAGATGGCTCATTTCATTCCATGTCATAAATGTGATGATGCTCCTAATGTAGCGTCTTTGTTTGTTGAGCATGTTGTTAAATTGCATGGAATTCCTCAAACCATTGTAAGTGATAGGGATCCAAAATTCCTTAGTCACTTTTGGAAGGAATTTTAGGGTAGACTTGGTACAAAGTTATTGTTCTCAACTTCGTGTCACCCACAAATTGATGGCCAAACTGAGGTTGTGAATAAGACCTTGGGTTCTATGCTTCGTTCCATCGTGCAAGAAAGGTTGGCCTCGTGGGAGGAACATTTTTTCCTTTAGTTGAGTTTGCATATAATCGTGTTATTCATAGCCCTATTGGCATGTCTCCATTTGAAGTGGTTTAGGGTTTTAACCCCCTAACCCTTTTAGATCTCACCCCTCTTTCTCAAGATGTTGTGTTAAGCTTAGATGGGGGTAAGCGAGCTAAAGCTACGAAAAAGCTTCATGAAATGGTGCGGCTACGCTTCGAAAAGAAGAACCAAGATGTAACAAAAGGGGCTAACAAAGGCCGCAAGCGGATTGTGTTTGAACCAGGTGATTGGGTGTGGGTACACTTTCGCAAGGAGCGATTTCCTACCAATCGCAAGACAAAGCTGATGTCAAGAGGTGACGGACCATTTCCAGTGCTTGAGAGGGTCAACGACAATGCCTACAAGGTTGTCCTTCCTTCAAAGTATGAAGTACACAACAATTTCAATGTGTGTGACCTGTCACTTTTCTAAACTGTTGCTGATGATGATCCGTCGAATTTGAGGACAAATTCTTTTTAAGAAGGAGAGAATGATATAATACGGATTACATCAAGACCATTTACTAGAATCCAAGCTCAAGAACTTCAAAGGATGCAAGGGTTATTCATGAAGATGGAGGTGCTCGAGATGGTGTTGATGGCAAACAAGGACTTTCATGCCTTGAAGATTGCTGTAAAGGGGACTTTTGGCGAGCAGGGCCCACTTAGCACATCGCCCAATGGCTTAGGCGGTGGCCCCCAGCCCACCTAATATTACAGAACGTGACCTAGGCTGAAGAAATGCAGGATTGCTCGCCTACCAGGTTGGCGCATCGCTAAGTCACTAGGCGAGCCCGACCCAGCTCGCCCTTTTGCCTTTCAGGTCACTTTTGGGCCTTTTATCCTAAACTCTATAAATAGCTGGTTAGGTTTCCTTTTAGACTTGGACTATTTTGAATGTTAAAAACTGAAAACTCATGTTTGAGTGTTGACAACTTGGTGAAGCTTTTGTTGCCTTTTGTTAGAAACGTTGGTTGCTTGGGATATCGATTCCCTTGAGGTCATCATAAGAGTTAGGTGCTATAGTCGGATCAACGAATCAAGGTCATTGGGTTTAATACACCCTTTGGTTGCTTTTTTCTTCTTCTTGTGTGTCTATATATCTATATTTTACTTTCCATCTTTCGATTCCCCCATATTATCTACATTTCTCTGGTAAGAATCGTATCATATGGAACCCACACAAGTATGAGTATCATAATATGCAAGTAGATAAAAGTGAGTCCTCGATTCCAAACCTTGTAAAACCATATAGATCATAAGCAAGAAGCTTATCCTCTTAGCATGAGGGGTAGTACAAAGGTTAGCACTTAAAACATTTAACCGAGGAGACTCAAACTCAAGGAACAACCAAACATCCTTTATTGTCATGGCTATTAAGCCCACAAATGGAGAACAAAGACAATGGTTATTCTTCTCATCAAGATGGTAATACCACCCAAAAGATGATACTCCCACTAGTTCAAATACCCTCAAGCATCCACCGGGATCAAAAGGATAGCAGGATGTCCACAGAACTGGTTCATACCAACAAGTGTAGACCACAATGACACCCCGATCCACATGCAATGCACATTTAATCCAACTAGGGATTTCATCATACGCAAAGAGATAGTAAATGACTTTACCTTCTCCTGGAAAATATCTCCTACCCCCATAAAATGCACAGTCAACAAGATCTTGCTCAAGGTAAGAAAGAGAAGAGGGGGTCTAGGAAGCTATCCTTCCCCACACACAATGTAGGCCCTTCAAGTGGATGGTAAAACCTCAAGAAGAGCTTTCCTGTATAGGGAAAGGAATCAACAATGTTGCCCACCTTATGCCTTCCATTTTGAGGGCATTTCTACAAAAGCTCACTACTGGGGTCAAATGGAAAGGAAAGCATGTACTAGGATCAAGTGCACATCCATTTCCCAGGTTGGCACTCTTTCCTTCAAACAACATACTCCACTCAATAGTATGAGCACCATCATATGTAAACACGTAATAGAGAAAGATGTCTCGTAAATCAACCTCTTCTAGGGTGTTTTCATGTGTATGACTACCAATAGGCTCAAAAGCATTGGTCATACTATCAAGGAGTGAAACACACTAAGAAGAAGAAGTAACGGGAAAACACACACCACCTTCATCCTCATCACATTCCTTCTCCACAAGAGTACTCTCATCTTCCAAGAAGAGATTTCCATTTTTGGGAGGGAAAGCCTCAAACCATAGTGGGATACTATAACAAGTATAGCTATCAAGAACTGTACTGCTCTCAAGATTCATGTCACACCTAACCCTAGGTGAGGCAGACAAGTACCATATGAACACGTGTTTTACAAGTGACCTATGATGAGAAAGTAAACTACTATTCTGATAGATTTACTAATGAGAAGCTTCATATACAACACATGTCGACTAGCTGAATCGATACATATGACAAGTGAAACTATGAATACAGATGATAGCTTTACAATGTCTACAAAGCCTCTACTGGGATCCGTGACTATACCACTATGAAAATACGCTTAGTAAAGACTTGAAAAATCCCCGAATCAACCTGGAGCTCACCAACAACCGCTGAGTATCATGTGCTTCTATTGGGGAGATCTGTTAGTTGAGTATTTGTACCTGCAGCATGAAATGCAGTGTCCCTAATAAGGGACATCAGTACGAAAGAATGTACTGAATATGTAAGGCATAATACAACCATATGTAAAATGAGAGCTCAAGTGAAACCAAATACAAATAGATAAGGATTTGAGACCACCTTTACTTATACTTGTGGAATCCTGTATGATACAATGACCAGCTGATCAGTGGTAGAAGAGGATGACCCATGCTAGACATTTTAACCCCTGGGATGCTGTCCTCATAATTAAATAAATTGGGATCGGCCCATGCTAGGCTTTTGCCCCTGAGCTGCCACCCTTCTATATCAATTAGGATTGGCCCACGCTAGGCTTTCGCCCCTGAGCTGCCACCCTTCTATACCAATTAGGATCGACCCATGCTAGGCATTAGCCCCTGGGCTGCCACCTATAATTATATAAGTTGCTTCACTTAGATTCTTTATCCTTTGAGATTGTTCTTTTGATGTTCATAACTCTTTTGAGATTGTTGTTTTGGTGGTCATAATCATTGTTAAGATTTGGAACTATGGACTAGTAGCAGAAGACATGAATATAAACTTACGATAATAGCAATGGCATGGGAAGCAAATGTGACACCAACGTAATACTTAGGAGCTTATATGACTCAGTAAGCATTTTGACATCTCAAATTGAAACACATATCAAGTGAAGACATTTAGCATTCAGCCAAGAGTTTTGAACTCTATATGATAGCAAATACTCACTAACTAATATCAAATACAAGGTATACATGAACATGGAACCAAGGGAGAACGTGGGCAGATTCAACTTAAGGACGAATACATATTCCAAGTAAGTAAAATGTACTATAGAGCAGGTAGGGATCTTGTGAGGTAACATTATAGTCTAACACAAAGGGAGTAATAACCAATAAAGGGAGCATATGAACATGTGAAAAGATGACATATATGACGGAATAGACAATTGAAGCAAGTTGGCAAGATATGGGCAGATTGTATATCCAACATATAAACATATGTACCATGTATAATCTAGGTTACGTGCATGCTAATACTTGGTAGAGTAAACACGTACATTTACTAATAAACTCACATTAGTGTACTCACTTTAATGCTCTAGGGAGTAGGAACTACAACTTTGGATCAGTCACTATCAAGGGCACTTAGAACGCTTACTTTGTAATACAAGTGTTGGATTCATGCCAAAGAAATAGGAAATCAAATAGTCTTACATACCTTGCTATACAATTCAAAAAGTATGACTTAAGCTCCTTCTCTTCAGATCACTAATCTACAATAAAATAAGTTGTAAGACTAGTATTAGTAGCTAATCAATCAATTTGAGCTATTTGATCTCACCAAAATAGTAACCAAGCAGTAAGCATGTAATTTATCTAGCCAATGTTTACTTTCCTTCCCTTTCCCTTTAATCACGTTTATATACTGTACAACCTTCGTATCAGGTCTTCCCCAAAACTCCCTGCAATATTTAAGTCCTTTAACGTCTCCATAACTTCACCTTACATCCAGTCACACCCCTTAATATAAATACATAAAACAATCCTTAAACATAATAATGTAACATAAGCAATATGAATCATGGTTTCTGATCACCAGGACTTGAAGAGCTAATATTACTTTTGAAGTGCTCAAACAAGCTCATAACTGAATTTGAAGGGGACTGCTCTCCATGGCTGTCCCAACATGCACTAACCACTAGAACACCCTCCCCAATAATACACCATGTAGAAGGAACATTTACAACTCACTTATACATACCAAAAGTCCTAATTAATTAAAGAACAAGAGGGAGAAAATTGCAGTAGCTTACCTTGCTGGACAGAACTACCACTTGCTAAGAGTTGGATTCTTCAAGGTAAAGGTTGTACTCCTCAACTTTGTCTTAACTTATACCTTTCAATAGCTTGAACACCCTAATATTCAAGAACCCTAATGGTATTTAATGGCTGCTGTATGAATCTAAGAGAGAGAAGAGAGAAAGCTCTAGAAATCAGATTTTTTGTCAAAGTAAAAATGGTTGGAAAAAGTTGATATCAATCCCTTTAAAAGGAACCTGTTTTGGCCGACTTTCTCACTCATTTTGGGCCTTAAATTATCAAGTTGGTGATCCACCTATTTGGACTTTTCCCTTGGGCCTTTTTGGATTTAAGCATATTGGGCCTTGGCTGTCCATTTTTCCCCTTATTCTTCTATTCAACTTGGGCCAGATTAAAGCAAGTAGGTGGTAGTTACTTGTCCCAATAACGTGGTCAAAAAAGTCTTAGTAGGTGATGCACCTACTTAGTCCCTTGGGCTGGTCAACAAGTCAAATAAGGTGATGCACCTACTAGCTTAAGTGTAGTCAAGCAAGCACCTCAATAATTTATTCCATTTCTAGACTTTAGTATCTTTAACTTAACTTAAAACTTATATACACTATGTCACTTTAAACTTTAGACTCAAATACCACCTTATGATCTCAAGTTTAAATACTTCCATCGATTTCAACTTAATCGGGTCACATTAAAATCTATGGACAGCTCACTTTAAACCTATTATGTTGTCACTAGTTGCATAGGAAACCGAGTCCATAACTATACCACAAGGAAATTTATAAGTGTCATATAAATAGAACTAGTACACGTAGAATATGGGGTGTTACATCCTCCCCCCCTTCTGATCATTCGTCCTCGAATGATATGTGCCACCTGATAGTTTGGTTAATCTTGGAATTTCATATAGAGATTTGCGAGAGTTCTCATTGTAAATAGGACTATCCAAAATTCAAAGACTAATGTAAAACACGTATAGGCAAGTCTAGCATGACATCTCAATAGATATAGTTCATGAAATAATAATATGAAAAATTAAACCCCTTTCTTGACCATGTAATTCACTGAAGATACACAAGGAGAACTCATACAAAAAAGGACTTTAATAAACCTAAACACAAGACATGCAAATGACATATGAAATGAACAAATGCTAGTAGGATTTATGATCATATAAGGGGACCACATGATCTCAAATCCTTATATTGATTTTTAGAATGAGGAGGGGTATTTAGGATCTCTACCATCTTCTATTCTCAAGTACCTTGTGTTATATTCTATTCCTTCTACAATACTTCAATGGAGGTTACACCTTTTGAGCTTAGCTTCTGGGCCTTAACAATCAAGAATAACTATAGTATCTCCCAAAATTTTTGTATATGGAACAGACACATAAAATCGTAGGCCTGATCTATCAGGGCTCTACTTTCCCTTCTCATTTATCTTATGACGCTTTTCAAAGGTGAGTCTTATAAGAACGCATAGCTGCTAATACAAACTCTAAAGTTTTATGCCGCACCTTCGGATAAGGTATTATGCTAAGTTATTTATCTATGGTTGTGATAAAATTTACATATATCCCCAACCTTTTCTGGTCAAAATCTTCACTACATAATGATACAAGGAAATGATTTCCAAAAATATTCAAAACTCAAGTCAATAAACACAGAGGGGCATAGTATACAAATAAATAAGACACATTGGGTATGACACATGGGCATATTAGCACAAAAGGGAGCACATAATATATGGGCATTAAGCTATAGAAATATGTGGTGTACATATTTCTAGATGAGTACTAAAGCTACGAAATATATAATATATAAGCAAGTAGACTATAAGACATGTAGACATAAAATAAAATGAACTACGGAACACAAATCACATTGAGCAAGTGTGTTATATCGCATGGATTGGTGGACTAACATGTCAATGAGTGCACATATGAAATATGAGAAAGTGAGCACATGACACATGTCCAGAAAAGCTATAAGGCCTGTAATGTTTAAGCAAGTAGGCTATGAGGCATGGTCATATATTGAAATGGTCATATGATCAATTAGCCTGCAGTACCCAAACAATATGGATAAGTGACATGAAGAAAGTAACCAGTGCAATAAATAACATGTAGGGAAAAGGTCCTACAAAAACATATAGCAATAAACAAGGGTGCTCCGAAGCGGATAACACTTACACGCAAGCATTCTATGACATTAGGTAACCTGTGAGAAAGTAATCCACAAAGGGCAAATGACATACAAATAGATAAGTTATAGAACATGCAACATGTATAAATATATAACAAACCATCATTGTAATCTATGAGATATCCTATAGAACCACTCTACTATGTTAAGGTCAAACACATTGTCTTAAGCGTTAAGTCACGGGTGGGATAGTTCTACTCATATTCCTTACTCACCTCAAAGCACATACAATTGATTTACCCATCTACTCTCTTCAATCTCCTAAGAATTCTTATAGGTGTTCTGCTATTAGAGATTGGCTTCCTTCTAGGTCAATATAAATACTACAGTTAAGATAGAAAAAAAAATCCTCAATAGTTCATCTATTGGAGTAGGAGGCCGAGGTCAATTTTACCTTCGTTACTAGCTTGTGTTATATCAAGCTCAATATCTGGTGCATTTTGAAGGTCCTAATAGAAAATAAATAGTGAAGTTTGAACGCACCATAAAACATGAACTCTAATAACATGTAAATGTTAGGTACCTATAAAGTTATATTATGATTCATAACGTCTTAGAGTTAGCCGTTGTGGGCTTAACTAGATAGGTTTGGTCATACTAATAGATTTCCTCTTCTTTTTTTTAATAACAAGTAAGGGTGGTCCCACTCTTTTCTCAGGCAAGATAGCAAATAAGAACAACTAGCATGTGATCAATTTTCCTCTCCCTTAACTGGACTATGACTGATGAATTACTTCAGGCATATATTAAATGAATCATGTAGTGGCCTTATTCAATTTGATGGAACTCTATACATGTGTATAATGCTCTACTTCTCTTTTGTACTAATGATGTAGATGAACTAGGTCCATGTATCTTCTATCTAGGTAACCTTTCTATTCCCCTCTTTTTTCTTGTTGTTATCAAGACCAAATATCAAGACTTGAATCAATACTAGAATGACTTCTCTGTCTAACAAAGGTTCACAAAGTTGTTCCCGGGTGTGCCATTATAACTCGTTAGGGTTAAAAAGTTGATACCTTTTTATTGCCTCATACACTTAGCAACCTCTCTTTCATAAACACCTATCTCACTCTTCTATAGCATCCTCATATCACTCCTACTCCAATGTTTAGGGAATTTGACGTATCCCATCTCTTTCTAACTAGAAGCTCTACGTACATATTTCGGCCTGTGTAATTCAAGCTTCATTCTCATATGCTTCCTATGTATCTCATATGCTTCATTCTCATATGTAATTCAAGCTTCATGCACTCTAATCCCACTATGTACAACCTGACTAATCACGACTTAGGTCTAACCAATCAATTTTCCTTTTGTTAACCTTACCCTTTAGTCACATCCTAATCCTCTCTAGCCAAAACATAGATCATAATAGGAACTACCATACATATATCATTTTCAGCAATTGGCACACATATCCCTAAGTTTTATAGCCATGAAAAGAATACAAATGTTATTAGTACTTACTCGGGGTTGTTGGCACATACCATATAAAAGCCAAATATTAACATACTCGGGATGATATATGGTGAGAATTTGCGCCTTGTCAGCCAATTAGGGGTATCTCTAGTAACATTATTGCACTGATACATCCACCTATCAAATTGTGCTGGCCTTCTTCCAGCTAAAAGAAACTGGTTTAACATCATCAATTTCGAGAACATGTGTAACGCTGAAAATTCTATGGATATCACAGACTAAGAACAAGTGTCCTTTATAGGAATATATCCTATAAGTATTGACGAAATATAGAACTCAAGAGTTGGTTACATCCTCTTGAGAAGATGTGCCTGGAAATTCTACAGCTCATATATGTAACTAGGTAACCAATCATTTTTTAAGCATATACTATATCTTTCTCAGTTGAACCAACGTGATACAAATGGTACAAATGCAACTTAAAAGGCAAATAACATAAAAGCCTTTACATACATTGTGAAGTGAGATGGTCGAATAAAATGAGCTCAATCTAGTCTAAATTTTGGTAACTTAAGATCCTTTCTATATGTTATGTTGACACTTTAACGGTCCTTAACCTTAGTAAGCATAATATGAAAAACATGATCAGGTACAAGTGGAAATTGACTTCTTAATTTCGCTATATCGCACGATCTGGATTATGAAGGAAGGTAACATTTCCTAAATGTCCAAGCAGCCCCCTAACTATAAATGTGGCGCGCAACATATTCATAAGTAAGACTCTACTACACACGGCTTTGTAGAATCCCTAGGACGAACTGCTCTGATACAAATTTTGTCACACCCCAACCCTAGGTGAGGCGGACAAGTACCATATGAACACATGTTTTACAAGTGACCTATGATGAGAAAGTAAACTACTATTCTGATAGATTTACTAATGAGAAGCTTCATATACAACACATGTCGACTAGTTGAATCGATACATATGACAAGTGAAACTATGAATACAGATGATAGATTTACAATGTCTACAGAGCCTCTACTGGAATCCGTGACTGTACCACTATGAAAATACGAATAGTAAAGACTTGAAAAATCCCCGAATCAACCTGGAGCTCACCAACAACCGCTGAGTATCATGTGCTTCTATTGAGAAGATCTGCTAGTTAAGTACTTGCACCTGTAGCATGAAATGCAGCGTCCCTAATAAAGGGCGTGTCAGTACGAAAGAATGTACTGAATATGTAAGGCATAATACAACCATATGTAAAATGAGAGATCAAGTGAAACCAAATACAAATAGATAAGGATTTGAGACCACCTTTACTTATACTTGTGGAATCCTGTATGTTACATTCTTTTCCTTACTTTTCTATGCGTTATAATTTTATAAGACATATGATACAATGATCAGTTGATCAGTGGTAGAAGAAGATGACCCATGCTAGACATTTTAACCCCTGGGATGTTGTCCTCATATTTCCACAAATTGGGATCTGTCTATGCTAGGTTTTCGCCCCTGAGCTGCCACCCTTCTATATCAATTGGGATTGGCCCATGCTAGGCTTTCGCCCCTGAGCTGCCACCCTTCTATACCAATTAGGATCGACCCATGCCAAGCTTTTGCCCCTGGGATGCCACCTATAATTATATAGAATGATTCACTTAGATTCTTTAATCTTTGAGATTGTTGTTTTGATGTTCATAACTCTTTTGAGATTGTTGTTTTGGTGGTCATAATCATTGTTAAGATTTGGAACTATGGACCAGTAGCAGAAGACATGAATATGGACTTACGATAATAACAATGACATGGGAAGCAAATGTGACACCAACGTAATACTTACGAGTTTATATGACACAGTAAGCATTTTGACATCTCAAATTGAAGCACATATCAAGTGAAGACATTTAACATTCAGCCAAGAGTTTTGAACTCTATATGATAGCAAATACTCACTAACTAATATCAAATACAAGGTATACATGAACGTGGAACCAAGGGAGAACGTGGCAGATTCAACTTAAGGACGGATACATATTCCAAGTAAGTACATATAAAATGTACAATAGAGCAAGTAGGGATCTTGTGAGGTAACATTAAAGTCTAACACAAAGGGAGTAATAACCAATAAAGGGAACATATGAACATGTGAAAAGATGACATATATGACAGAATAGACAATTGAAGCAAGTTGGCAAGATATAGGCAGATTGTATATCCAACATATAAACATATGTACCATGTATAATCTAGGTTACGTGCATGCTAATACTTGGTAGAGTAAGCACGTACATTTAGTAATAAACTCACATTAGTGTACTCACTTTAATGCTCTAGGGAGTAGGAACTACAACTTTGGATCAGTCACTATCAAGGGCACTTAGAACTCTTACTTTGTAATACAAGTGTTGGATTCATGCCAAAGAAATAGGAAATCAAATAGTCTTACATACCTTGCTATACAATTCAAAAAGTATGACTTAAGCTCCTTCTCTTCAGATCACTAATCTACAATAAAATAAGTTGTAAGACTAGTATTAGTAGCTAATCAATCAATTTGAGCTATTTGATCTCACCAAAATAGTAACCAAGCAGTAAGCATGTAATTTATCTAGCCAATGTTTACTTTCCTTCCCTTTCCCTTTAATCACGTTTATATACTGTACAACCTTCGTATCAGATCCTTCTCAAAACTCCCTGCAATATTTAAGTCCTTTAACGTCTCCATAACTTCACCGCACATCCAGTCACACCCCTTATTATAAATACATAAAACAATCCTTAAACATAATAATGTAACATAAGCAATATGAATCATGGTTTCTGATCACCAGCACTTGAAGAGCTAATATTACTTTTGAAGTGCTCAAACAAGTTCATAACTGAATTTGAAGGGGACTGCTCTCCATGGCTGTCCCAACATGCACTAACCACCAGAACACCCTCCCCAATAATACACAATGTAGAAGGAACATTTACAACTCACTTATACATACCAAAAGTCCTAATTAATTAAAGAACAAGAGGGAGAAAATTGCAGTAGCTTACCTTGCTGGACAGAACTACCACTTGCTAAGAGTTGGATTCTTCAAGGTAAAGGTTGTACTCCTCAACATTGTCTTAACTTATACCTTTCAATAGCTTGAACTACCTAATATTCAAGAACCCTAATGGTATTTAATGGCTGCTGTATGAATCTAAGAGAGAGAAGAGAGAAAGCTCTAGAAATTAGATTTTTTGTCAAAGTAAAAATGGTTGGAAAAAAGCTGATATCAATCCCTTTAAAAGGGACCTGTTTTGGCCGAATTTTTCACTCATTTTGGGCTATAAATTATCAAGTAGGTGATCCACCTACTTGGACTTTTTACTTGGGACTTTTTGGACTTAAGCATATTGGGCCTTGGTTGTCCATTTTCCCCTTATTTTTCTATTCAACTTGGGCCAGATTAATGCAAGTAGGTGGTAGTGTACTTGGCCCAATTACATGGTCAAAAAAGTCTTAGTAGGTGATGCACCTACTTAGTCCCTTGGGCTGGTCAACAAGTCAAATCAGGTGTTGCAACCTACAAGCTTAAGGGTAGTCAAGCAAGCACCTCAATATTTTATTCCATTTCTAGACTTTAATATCTTTAACTTAACTTAAAACTTATATACACTATGTCACTTTAAACTTTAGACTCAAATACCACCTTATGATCTCAAGTTTAAATACTTCCATTGATTTCAACTTAATCGGGCCACATTAAAATCTACGGACAGCTCACTTTAAACCTATTCTATTTTCACTAGTTGCATAGGAAACCGAGTCCATAACTATACCATAAGGAAATTTATAAGCGTCATATAAATAGAACTAGTACACGTAGAATACGGGGTGTTACAATTCACACCACTAGGTACATCACTATGAGTGATTTCATCATCTTCAAATAAGATATTGTACTTAAAGAGGGAATGATAGGGAAGAATTAAAACATGCAAGTTCACCCTCAGAAAGACATCATTTTTCAAAGTATTTTCAAGCACATGATCTCTATGAGCAAAGTAAGCAATTGGATCTTCCGCAATAGATATGTTCAAAGAAACACTCCTAATCAGATGATCAACATTCTCAATAGTGCCACCGACTAGAGGTTCCTTAATCACAATACGATGCAATACAGATTGCCCCCAAACCATTCATTCACGAGTTTCAACATATTGATGGATCATTCACAAGGATGGAGGTTCATGGGCTTGGAAAATGCGCTTTAAAGGAGCTCCCAGCTGAGCAACACCCTATGTGGATGATAGCTTGGAGCGTGGGAGGTCCAACGAGGCAAGGAGGAGTAAAGGAAAAGTGTTTCTCCATTCGGCGAGGTGCCAGCCACTTTGGCGATTCACCGAACCCCATTGGCGAGGGTTCCAGGATCGTCGACTGATCCAATGAGCTGCAGAGAAAAGCTGCCCATTCGGTGAGCATGGAGGACATTCGGCGCATCTCCCTTTGAACCCCCGACCGCCGAAAGTTACAGCAATCCATCCAAGGAGAAGCCAATGAGCAGGTTTCTCACCAAACCCATTTGGCGAGCCCGACTTGGCTCACCCATTGGCCCATTTTTAGGTCACTTTTGGGCCCATCTATGTAATAAGTCCTAAAACTTTAAATAGGCCTTTAGGGGTTCATTTTAGGGTTAGACTGATTTGAATATTGTGGTTGTAAACCTAAAACTCCTTGTGTGAGTGTTTGAAAGCTTGGTAAAGATTTTGTTGATTCTTGTTTAGAAACGGGGGTTTCTTGGGATATCGATTCCCTTGAGGTATTCGTAAGAGTTAGGTACTTCTTGTTAGATTAACTAGGTGAGGTCTTTGGGTTTAACATGCCCTTAGATTGCTCTTTCTTATCTTGTGTCTCTTCTTCTATCTTTCTTGTTTTCCGCTGTTTAATGTGATTCTTCTTGTGAGAATCATATCATTTGGTATTAGAGCAAGGCTTAGAATCGTTCCTACGAATTTTAGACTTGGGTTGTTACAAAAAAAATATTGTTCAAAAACGTTTTTGTGAAATTTCTGAAAATGGGTTTGTGGATTGGTGTTTTATTTGAAGTTTCTAAGGTTAGACTAGTATTCCCTAACCTTATTTGAGTTTGGATCTGAGATTTGGTGAAGTTTGGTTCACTATTGAAGTTTCCACCATTGTTGGTTGAAGAAGCTTTGAAGAAGACGAAGTGGGTTTTGAAATCTGGAAGTTTTGGCAAAGAATTGAGTGCTAAATTTTTTTGGGGTTTGTTACCTATATCAAGGAGAGCATTCACCTAAAGTTTCGTGAAATTTCGAGCTAAAAATCTTTGGGGTTTTATTTTGGGTCTTCATAGTAATCTTGAAGTTCTTGAAGAATATTCAAATTTTCAAGAAGGGAATATTTGAAAAGTAAGAGTTTGATCCAAAAAGGAAGAAAGAGATAGTGTAAAAGTGTTTGTAAAAGGGGGATTTACCAGAAAGGGGTAAATACTAAAGTCCCTAGTGCAGGAGGACCACAACACGTCAATTTTCGAAGCTTTGCAAGTGCAGCTTTGGGCCATTGGGCGATCTCCGACTTGGCTCGCCTAGTCCACTTGGCGCCTCACCCTTTGGGCAGCTAGGTCGCCGAGTTGACCTTGTTTTGGAGGGGTCTACTGGAAATTTCGGCGAGCTAAGCCCTAGTCGCTGAATCACTCGGCGCATCACCGAACTTCCACCCAGATCGCCGATTGTCAAGTTTGGCGAGTCAATCTTCAAGTTGGCGAGCTGAACTTCACGTTTGGGGAAGAAAACAGGCCATTTGGCGATGTGAAATGTATGTTATGACCTTTTCTAATCTCAGGTTCTAATTCTTAGTTTCCTTTCTTTTGTTTCTAGTTCGTTGTCAAGAATCCTAAACTGATTTTTTCAACTCGTAACTACTCTACTTGTTGACTATTGTTTATTGAATTCACTTCTTTGTTAGTGCCTTATCTTTGTGTGTTTTGTTCGTGTTTACTTCATAGTTAACTTCTTCATTCAAGTCTGTTTGCTTAAATCGAGTCGTCCGTGTTTTCTTGAAACAAAAATCCACTCCGGCCAAGAGTAGAAATTGAGACCTTGTGATCAACCAAGTATAAACAATCTTCAACACTAGCCGCGCCAATTCGAGAGGCAATCAAAGGTGTGTAAACAAGAGTAATTGTGAGTTCATTTTTACTAACGCTAACGTTGTTTATTATTTTTGTTGAGTCTTTCTTATTGCTAGGTACCATGGAAATCGGAAGCAAATTAAGCCTTGTGGATCTTCATTAGGATCTGACCCGATGAATGATGGACGGTCCAAATTAAGGAAATCACGTATCCGCGTGCCAGCTACTCTATCTACACCACTAGTACCTGCAACTGGACCTTCTTGCCTTTGGCCGTGGCCAGCAACTATGCGAGTCAATAATTGGACCGCATTCCTCAAATCTTGCTCGGTAGCATTAATAGGGGGTTCTTGAGGTGCAGCTTCCCTCATTAGATCTTTTGGAGATGGAGGGGTCGGGGAAGTTTGTGAGAGAGACTCATCTTGAGCCTCACCTTAAACAGCTTGACTAGGTGGTGGTTGGCTGGTCCCTTCTTGGGCAGCCACATCTACTCCCTTACAGGTACATTTGCTTCTTCTTGTAACCGGTATCCTTTCTATAATAAAATAATTTAAAAATTAGATATGATTCGCCTACAACACTGATTCTATCGCACGATCTGAGAAATGAAAGAAAGGAGACAACTCCTACATGTCCCGTAGCCTCCTGTTTATAAATGTGGTGCACAACACATCCATAAACAAGACTCTACACAGACACGGCTTTGTAGACTCCCTAGGATGACCTGCTCTGGTACCACTTTTGTCACATCTCAAATCCCAATGTAGACTCCCTAGGATGACCTACTCCGATACCACTTTTCGCCCATGAGCTGCCACCCTTAATTATACAGATTGCTTTATTTAGATTCTTTAATCTTTGAGATTGTTGTTTTGGTGATCATAATCATTTTTTTATATTTGGAACTACAGACCAGTAGTAGAAGGCATGAAAATAATACTTCAAGGCATTAACAATAACATAAGGAGCTATGTACATCAATGCATTACTTGTGAGCTTAACTTACACAATTGACTTCAACTGACTAAGAGGAGGATTCGCCAAACTTGCTTTTGCAAATACCATTTCTATACCAACACATAGGAGGATAATTACACGAATATAGAGTAGTGAACATATAATGAAGTAATTCTATACACTAAGGAGAGGGGGAAATATTGTCAGTTATTTGGAGATCGTATGCTGCCACTATGTTTCCTTTACTAGGAATAAAACTTAGGAAATTCACTTATTGATATTAATTGTAAGGCTCAGATTTCATGCCGAAGAATTTTGAATCGAATTGCCTTACATACCTAATTCTCTAACCAATATAACTATCACGATTCAGCCTCTCTTTTAGGTGTTAATCTGTAAGTCATGATAAACTAATATTAGCAGCTATCACACCTGAGCCTCGTAAAACAGTAACTAACTTTGATTGGTAATGAGCCCATACAGCCCTTAAAATAATGTGCATCAGCACACCCTCCTTCTCTGCCTAATACACATTATATATCCTTTTCCAAGATTATCCAAGCTGCACCAACAATAAAACAGCCTCAAAATTCTTTATCATACAACCAATTATTGAACTCACCACCCCCTTGAGTTCTTTATGACAGCACACCCATAATTCCTCACTCCAACTCATACATAAAGAGGAAGAAAATGGAGCAGTCACCTTACCTCAATTTCTTCAACTTCTCCTTATAACTTGAATTCCTCTAGAACTTCAACTTCCCTTCACACTTAAACCAAAGAAGAAGAGAAAAGTATCTTAATAATTAAGGAAAGTGAGCAGTAACTTGTGGGAACTTCTGCCTTTTACTTATAATTAAACATGAATAACATGTTTTCTAGTCTTCCATGGGAGAATTAAGCTAAATCCATAAGTGTTTTTCTTACCTTGGTTTGCAGATATGAAGATTTCTTCAAGAACCCTAGAAGGAACTTTAAGGCTGCTATTTTAATCCTTAAGAGAAAAAGAGAGAGAGAGAGAGAGAGAGAGAGAGAGCTGGAGTGAATTGTGAATTTTGTATGTTAAAATGAGTGAAAAGATCAGCTCATATTGGGTTTATAAGGAGCCTTCTTGACCAAAAAAAAAATCCTCTATAACCTCCTTTTTTTGGTCCATTTCCAGCCACTAATTGATCAAGTAGGTGATGCACCTGCTTATGTACATCAAGCTGCTCAAAAGGTCAAACTAGGTGATGAACCTACTAGCTTTCACTTGGGATTAAATATATTGGATCTTGGCAGATTTGGCTGCTGGGCTTTAATTTCATTTTGTTTTATTTAACATAGTTTGGACCTCAAGTGAGTCCATTAACATAGGCCCAAATCTAATCCATAAACCTTGGCCTTTTTAACTAGATCCATATAGCTCAAGTAGGTGATGCACCTACTTGGTTCTTTGGACTGGTCAATAAGTCAAAGTAGGTGATGCACCTGCTTCTCACTTACTAGCTTAGTTAAGTCAAGCAAGCAGCTCACCTATTTTATTCCCTTTACTAATTATTAATCTCTTTTTCTTTAAATTAGCACTTAACTTTCAACTTTAAGCTCAATTACCACCTTCCCGTCTCGAGTTTAAATACTTCCGTTGGACTTATAACTTGCAGTACACATGCTTCAACGTGCAAGGCATCACATCACCTTCCGAGCTAGTTTAAACCAACGCTAATAATATAAGAAACATGGTCCCTCACCTATACTATAAGGCTATGTCAAGTATCTCAAGAATAGAATAAACATATGCATAATACGGGCTGTTACAACTTCCAAGTGGATTGGCCCCTCTTCGAGGAATTGAGCACCAAATAGACGTTGTGCCGGAATCACAATTGCCAATCAAGCAGTCTTATCGAAGGAATCCGAAGGACACCAAGGAGCTACAAAGGCAAAGTGAGGAACTCCTCAACAAAGGTTATGTTAGAGAAAGCATGAGTCCATGTGCCATGTCGGTTCTATTGGTTCCAAAGAAAGATGGAACATGGCGCATGTGTGTTGATTGCCGAGCCATCAATAAGATAATGGTAAAGTATTGTTATCCTATCCCTAGGTTAGATGATATGCTTGATGAGTTGAATGGTTCTTGTGTGTTTTCAAAGATTGACCTTAGGAGTGGTTATCATCAAATCCGAATGAACCCCGGTGATGAGTGGAAGACCGCATTCAAGACCAAGTTTGGTCTATACGAATGGTTGGTGATGCCCTTCGGTCTCACTAATGCTCCTAGTACCTTTATGTGTCTCATGAATCATGTGATGAAACACTTTATAGGGAAATTTGTGGTTGTCTATTTTGATGATATTTTGATTTATAGCAAGACCATGCATGATCATGTTGAGCATTTGAGATGTATGTTTGATGTGCTTAGGAAGGAACAACTTTATGCTAATCTTGATAAGTGTTCATTTTATGTTGATGAAGTTCTCTTCTTGGGTTTTGTTGTGAGTTCAAGAGGGGTTGAAGTTGATGAGTCTAAAATTGAGGCTATTAAGAATTGGCCAATTCCGAAATCCATAAGCGATGTTAGAAGCTTTCATGGGTTGGCTAGTTTTTATAGACGATTTGTCAAAGGTTTTAGTACCATAGCAGCCCCTTGACTGAGGTAATCCAAAAGGATAAACCTTTTAAGTGGGGAGAGGAACAAGCCAAGGCTTTTGAAGCTTTAAAATCTATGCTTAGTTCCACTCCTTTGTTGCAATTACCTGATTTTGATAAATTGTTTGAAGTTGAATGTGATGCTAGTAAAGTAGGCATTGGAGCCGTCTTGATGCAAGACCAAAAGCCCATTGCTTACTTTAGTGAAAAGCTAAAAGGTGCTACTTTGAATTATTCCACTTATGATCTTGAATTGTATGCCTTGATTAGGGCTTTGGGTAATTGGCAACATTACTTGTGGCCCAAAGAATTTGTCATTAGGACTGATCATGAGTCCCTAAAGCATATTCGGGCCCAAGGAAAGTTGAACAAGAGGCATGCCAAATGAATTGAATTCCTTGAAACTTTCCCGTATGTAATCCAATACAAAAAGGGAAAGGAAAATGTTGTGGCCGATGCCTTGTCTAGAAAACATGTGTTGATAAATACTTTGTCTTCCAAATTGATTGGCTTTGAATGCTTGAAGACATTGTATCCCAAGGATCCCGTGTTTGCTCCAATCTTCAAAGATTGTGAGGAATGGGAGAGGGAAATGTGGATGAGGGATAGATCTTCTACTCCTTATTCCAAGTTTGATGGCTTCTTGTTCAAAGGCAAGAGACTTTGTGTGCCCATGAGCTTTTGGAGAGAACTATTTGTGAGGGAGGCACATGATGGGGGTTTAATGGGTCATTTTGGTGTTAACAATACTATGGGAATACTTGAGGAACAATTCTATTGGCCTTAAATGCATAAAGACACGGTTCAAATTTGTGGTCAATGTATCGAATGTCGACGTGCTAAGTCGCGCCTCCTTCCCCATGGTTTATACACTGCTCTCCCCACCCCTTGAAGACCTTGGCTTGATATTTCAATGGACTTCGTTTTGGGTTAGCCAAGGACCAAAAGAGGTAGAGATAGCATCTTTGTTGTTGTTGATTGATTTTCAAAGATGGCTCATTTCGTTCCATGTCATAAATGTGATGATGCTTCCAATGTAGCATCTTTGTTTGTTGAGCATGTTGTTAAATTGCATGGAATTCCTCAAACCATTGTAAGTGATAGGGATCCAAAATTCCTTAGTCACTTTTGGAGGGAATTGTGGGGTAGACTTAGTACTAAGTTGTTGTTCTCAACTTCTTGTCATCCACAAACAGATGGCCAAACTGAAGTTGTGAATAGAACCTTGGGTTATATGCTTCGTGCCATAGGGCATGGGAAGTTGGCCTCATGGGAGGAACATTTTCCTTTACTTGAATTTGCATATAGTCGAGTTATTCATAGAACTATTGGCATGACTCCGTTTGAAGTGGTTTATGGTTTTAACCCCCTTACCCCTTTAGATCTCACTCCTCTTTCTCAAGATGTCGTGTTAAGCTTAGATGGGAGTAAGCGAGTTGAAGCCATGAAGAAGCTTCATGAAAAGGTGCGACTGCGCTTAGAAAAGAAGAACCAAGATTTAGCTAAAAAGGCTAACGAAGGCCGTAAGAGGATCGTGTTTGAACTAGGTGACATGGTGTGGGTTCACTTTCGCAAGGAGCGAGTTACCACCCATCGCAAGACCAAGCTGATGCCGAGGGGTGATGGACCATTTCCAGTACTGGAGCGGCTCAACAACAACACCTACAAGGTTGCCCTTCCGCCAGAATACCAAGTGCACAACACTTTCAATGTGTACGACTTGTCACCCTTCCCAACTGTTGCTGATGATGATCCGTCGAATTTGAGGACAAATTCTTTTCAAGAAGGAGAGAATGATGTAAAACAGATTACATCAAGGCCATTTATGAGGAGCCAGGCTCAAGAACTTCAAAGGATGCAGGGGCTATTCATGAAGATGGAGGTGCTTGAGATGGTATTGACATCAAACAAGGGATTCCATGCCTTGAAAGTTGCAGCTGGACATTTTGGTGAACCAGAGCCAATCGGCAGATCGCCCATGTCCCTAGGCGATGACACTAGCTCGCCCATTGTTCCAAAACGTGGCTAAGCTGAAGGACCATGCAGGATTACTTGCCAACTGGGTCAATGCATCGCCCAATCCACTAGGCGACCCGACCCAGCTCGCCTTTTGGCATTTCGGGTCACTTTTGGGCCCTTTATTTCTAAAACTATAAATAGCTAGCTTGGGTTCATTTTAGAGGAGATTATTATTGATGTTAAAAACTGAAAACTCATGTTTGAGTGTTGAGAGCTTGGTTAAGCTTTGGTTGCCTTTTGTTAGAAACGTTGGTTGCTTGGGATATCAATTCCCTTGAGGTTATCGTAAGAGATTCGGTGCTTGATTGTAGATCAATCAATTGAGGTCTTTAGCTTTAATGTACCTTTAGGTTGCTTCTGATATCCTTTTATTGTGTCAATCTATTTATCTTTACTTTCCGTCTTTGATTTCCGCATTAGATCGTAGTTCTTGTGAGAATTACATCAGCTGGAGTTACTCCTCAATATTGTGTGTTAAAATGAGTGAGAATAGCAACGAATATATCTTATATTGAGTTTTCTTCACCTTTAAGAATATCCTCTAGAAAGCTTCATTTTCAGCCACTAATTGGTCAAGTAGGTGATGCACCTGCTTATAAACATCAAGCAACTCAAAAGGTCAAACTAGGTGATGCACCTACTTGCTTTCACTTGGGCTTAAATATTGGGCCTTGACAGATTTGGCTGATGGGCTTAAATTTCATTTTCCTTTTATTTAACTTAGTTTAGGCCTCAAATGAGTCCATTAGCATAGGCCCAAATCTGATCCATAAACCTTGGCCTTTTAAACTAAATCCATATAGCTCAAGTAGGTGATACACCTACTTGGTCCTTTGGACTGGTCAATAAGTCAAAGTAGGTGATGCAACTACTTGTCACCTGCTTTTTTAGTTAAGTCAAGCAAGCAGCTCACTTATTTTATTCTATTTTATAAATATTAATCCCTTTTGCTTTAACTTAGTACTTAACTTTCAACTTTAAGCTCAATTACCACCTTACTGTCTCTTTAAATACTCCCGTTGGAGTTAACTTGCAGTACATATGCTGAAACGTGCAAGGCATCACAACACCTTCCGAACTAGTTTAAACCGACACTAATCATATAAGAATCATGGTCCCTTACCTACATTATAAGGCTATGTCAAGTATCACAAGAATATAACAAGCATATGCGTGATACAGGCTGTTATAGGGAGGCACACAATGGTGGTTTAATGGGTCATTTTAGCATAGAGAAAACTAGAGAAATTCTTGAGGAACAATTCTATTGGCTTAAAATGCATAAAGATGTTATTCGAATTTATGGTCAATGTGTTGAATGTCGACGTGCTAAGTCACGCCTCCTTCCCCATGGGGTTTATACACTCCACTCCCCACCCCTCAAAGACTTAGGCTCGATATTTCAATGGACTTTGTTTTGGGTCTGCCAAGGACCAAAAGAGGTAGAGATAGCATCTTTGTTGTTGTTGATCGATTTTCAAAGATGGCTCATTTCATTCCATGTCATAAATGTGATGATGCTCCTAATGTAGCGTCTTTATTTGTTGAGCATGTTGTTAAATTGCATGGAATTCCACAAACCATTGTAAGTGATAGGGATCCAAAATTCCTTAGTCACTTTTGGAAGGAATTGTGGGGTAGACTTGGTACAAAGTTGTTGTTCTCAACTTCGTGTCACCCACAAACTGATGGCCAAACTGAGGTTCTGAATAGGACCTTGAGTTCTATGCTTCGTGCCATCGTGCATGGAAGGTTGGCCTCGTGGGAGGAACATTTTTTCCTTTAGTTGAGTTTGCATATAATCGTGTTATTCATTGCCCGATTGGAATGTCACCATTTGAAGTGGTTTATGGTTTTAACCCCCTAACCCCTTTAGATCTCACCCCTCTTTCTCAAGATGTTGTGTTAAGCTTAGATGGGGGTAAGCGAGCTAAAGCTATGAAAAAGCTTCATGAAACGGTGCGGCTGCGCTTGGAAAAGAAGAACCAATATGTAGGAAAAAGGGCTAACAAAGGCCGCAAGCGGATTGTGTTTGAACCAGGTGATTGGGTGTGGGTACACTTTCGCAAGGAGCGATTTCCTACCAATCGCAAGACAAAGCTGATGCCGAGAGGTGACGGACCATTTCTAGTGCTTGAGAGGCTCAACGACAATGCCTACAAGGTTTCCCTTCCTTCGGAGTATCAAGTACACAACATTTTCAATGTGTGTGACATGTCACCTTTCCAAACTGTTGCTGATGATGATCCGTCGAATTTGAGGACAAATTATTTTCATGAAGGAGAGAATGATGCAATACGGATTATATCAAGACCATTTACTAGAAGCCAATCTCAAGACCTTTAACGGATGCAAGGTTTCTTCATGAAGATGGAGGTGTTCGAGATGGTGTTGATGGCAAACAAGGACTTTCATACCTTGAAGATTGCTGAAAAGGGGACATTTGGCGAGCAGGGCCCACTTGGCGCATCGCCCAATGCCTTAGGCGGTGGCCCCCAGCCCGCCTAATATTACAGAACTTGACCCAGGCTGAAGAAATGCAGGATTGATCGCCTACCAGGTCGGCGCATCGCTAAGTCACTAGGCGAGCCCAACCCAACTCTCCCTTTTGCCTTTCAGGTCAATTTTGGTCCTTTTATCCTAAACTCTATAAATAGCTGGTTAGGTTTCCTTTTAGACTTAGACTATTTTGAATGTTGAAAACTGAAAACTCATGTTTGAGTGTTGAGAGCTTGGTTAAGCTTTTGTTGCCTTTTGTTAGAAACGTTGGTTGCTTAGGATATCGATTCCCTTGAGGTCATCGCAAGAGTTAGGTGCTATAGTCGGATCAACGAATCGAGGTCATTGGGTTTAATATACCCTTTGGTTGCTTTTTTTTCTTCTTGTGTGTCTATCTATCTATATTTACTTTCCATCTTTTGATTTCCGCATATTATCTACGTTTCTCTAGTGAGAATCGTTTCATATGCAACCCACACAAGTATGAGTATCATAATATGCAAGTAGATAAAATTGAGTCCTTGATTCCAAACCTTGTAAAACCATATAGATCATAAGCAAGAGGCTTATCCTCTTAGCATGAGGGGTAGCACAAATGTTAGCACTTAAAACATTTAAACGAGGAGACTCAAACTCAAGGAACAACCAAACATCCTCTATTGTCATGGCTATTAAGCCAACAAATGGAGAACAAGGACAATGGTTATTCTGTTCGATTTCATCATACGTAAAGAGATAGTAAATGACTTCACCTTCTCCTAGCAAATATCTCCTACCTCCATAAAATGCACAGTTAACAAGATCTTGCTCAGGGTAAGAAATAGAAGAGGGGTCTAGGAAGCTATCCTACCCCACACACAATATAGGCCCTTCAAGTGGATGGTAAAACCTCAAGAAGAGCTTTCCAGTATAGGGAAAGGAATCAACAATGTTTCCCACCTTATGCCTTCCATTTTGACTAGGCATTTCCACATGAATTCTACAATTCAGCTCACTACTGGGGTCAAATGGAAAGGAAAGCATGTACTAGGATCAAGTGCACATCTATTTACCAGGTTGGCACTCTTTCCTCTTTCCTCCAAAAAACATACTCCACTCAACAGCATGAGCACCATCATATGTAAACAAGTAATAGAGAAAGGTGTCTCGTAAATCAACCTCCTCTAGGGTGTTTTCATGTGTATGACTACCAATAGGCTCAAAAGCATTGGTCATACATCAAGGAGTGAAACACACCAAGAAGAAGAAGTAACGGAAAAACACACACCACCTTCTTCCTCAGCACATTCCTTCTCCACATGAGTACTCTCATCTTCCAAGAAGAGATTTCCATCTTTGGGAGGGAAAGCCTCACACCATAATGGATTACTATAACAAGTATAGCTATCAAGAACTATACTGCTCTCAAGATTCACACCACTAGGTACATCTTTAGGAGTGATTTCATCATCTTCAAATAAGATATTGTACTTAAAGAGGGAATGATAGGGAAGAATTAAAACATACAAGTTCACCCTCAGAAAGACATCATTTTTCGAAGCATTTTCAAGCACATGATCTCTATGAGCAAAGTAAGCTATTGGATCTTCCGCAATAGATATGCTGAAAGAAACACTCCTAATCAGATGATCAACATTCTCATTAGTGCCACCGACTTGAGGTTCCTTAATCACAATATGATGTAATACAGATTACCCCCAAACCATTCATTCACGAGTTTCAACGTATTGATGGATCATTCCCAAGGATAAAGGTTCATGGGCTTGGGAAATGCGCTTTAAAGGAGCTCCCAGCTGAGCAACACCCTATGTGGATGATAGTTTGGAGCATGGGAGGTCAAACGAGGCAAGGAGGAGTAAAGGAAAAGTGTTGCCCCATTCGGCGAGGGTTCCAGGATCGCCGACTGATCCAATGAGCTGCAGAGAAAGGCTGCCTAATTCGAGAGGCAATCAAAGGTGTGTAAACAAGAGTGATTGTGAGTTCATTTTTACTAATGCTAACGTTGTTGTTTATTGTTTTTGTTGAGTCTTTCTTATTGCTAGTTACCATGGAAATCGGAAGTAAAACCAACCCACCAAAGGGAAAGGATACCTTCGAATCTTCCATGAGGACTCATACCGAAGAGAGTCTGATGATAAGGATATTGGATGGAAGCTTGGCTGAGTTTAGAGGTCGTCTATCCGAAATGAATTCTAGACTGACCAAGGTGGAGGATGAGATTTGGGCCAAAGAGACAGGATTCACATTACCATCTTATGTGGTAAGACGAACTAAACCTAGGAAGGCCATGATCAATCACAAGCAAAGGGAGAATATCCTCTACTCCAAGTGCCTCATCCAGAGCCAAGTGTGTGTTGTGATCATTGACAGTGGAAGTTGTGCCAACCTTGCTAGCACGGCTGTGGTGGACTACTTGAAGCTTCCTACCAGTAAGCATGCTAAACCATACACACTTCAATGGTTAAATGAGGAGGAATTGAGGGTACATGAATAGGTGTTGATTAAGTTCCAAATTGGGAAATATCATGACGCTGTACTTTGTGATGTGATTCCCATTCAAGCTAGTCATG
Source organism: Solanum raphanifolium (assembly GCA_036250405.1). Taxonomy (NCBI): domain Eukaryota; kingdom Viridiplantae; phylum Streptophyta; class Magnoliopsida; order Solanales; family Solanaceae; genus Solanum; species Solanum raphanifolium. Next base: position 68,994 of record JAJOOE010001744.1, read on the forward strand.
TACTACTCGGGAGGCCTTGGCAACACAGAAACGCGTCAATACATGATGGAAGGCACAACACCTAAACCGTCATGTCAATGGGTTGTAAATATGTCCTTAAGCCAATGTCACCATCCCAAGTCATAGAGTTGTATCGAAAGATGGATGAGTTGAGGGATAAAAGGAAAAAAGAGGAAGGACATCTGGAGTCTGAGGCCCAAAGAGAAGGAGAAATGAGGAAGTTGAAGGGAAAGGCCAAGTTGTTATTGGCTGAGCATAAAGAGATAAGGGAGGATGTGGGAGTCGAAAGTGCATTGATCCTTAAGGATAATGAGTTGCAATCTAACCCATCTCACTCTTCCCTTCCCCATTATATTTCTTTGCTTTTGCAGGATCCTCGTGATCCCTTGTGATAGATTCATTTGTGGGCTGTCCCAACATTCCTACGGGAGTGTCATTTGAGGGTAAAGAAGATCTTTCTTGTGGTGGTCAAGGTACCATAGCTAAATTTAACACTTTTACATGGCAAATGAACAAAGTGTAAATGTTAGCTTGTCTATATGTGAACCTATTGTTTCTTTACCTTGTATTGATAATGTGCTTGTTGAGAGTGTGGATAGTCTAGTTGATCCTATTGATGATCAAATTGATTCTTCTTGTAAGATCGATTTGTGTCCACCTAGTGTTGACACTTGTACTTTGAATGGTAGTTCATTATCGTGTGATAATTGTGTTGATCAACCTGCTTGTGAGTGTAGTTCACTGGTTGAGGGTCCTTGTTATGTGATTAAGGAACCTCAAGTAAGTGGTACTAATGATAATGTTGATCCATTGAATAGGAGTGACTCTATGAGCATATCTTTTGCGGAAGATCTGATTGCTTGTTTTGTTCATGGAGATCCTGTACTTGAACATACTTCGAAGAATGATATTTGTCCTTTTGAGGGTGAACTTGCATGTTTTGATTCTTCCTTAGTGGTTGACCATCCCCTCCTTAAGTACAATGTCTTATTTGAAGATGATGGAATCACTCCTAGTGATGTAAATATTGAAAGTGGTGTAGTTCATAATAACTATACTGTCTATAGTAACCCACTATGGTGTGAAGCTTTTCCTCCCAAAGATGGAAATCTCTTCTGGAAGATGAGAGTACTCTTGTAGGGAAGGAATGTGATGAGGAGGAAGGTGGTGTTTATTTTCCCATTCCTTTTTCTTCTTGGTGTGTCCCAATTGTCAATTGTATGACGACCCATGTGTTTGAATCTATTAGTAGTCATACCCATGAAAACACCTTGGAGGAAGTTGAATTGCGGGACACCTTTCTCTATTGCTTGTTTACATATGATGATGCTCATGCAACAGAGTGGAGTATGTTGTTGGAAGGACAGAGTGCCCACTTGGTAAATGGAGGTGCACTTAATCCAAGTTCCTGGATGACTTTTCCATCTGACCTAGTAGTGAGCTGAATTGTGAAAGTTGTGTGGGAATGCCTGGTCGAAATGGAAGGCTTATGTGGGCGACATTGTTAATTCCTTTCCCTATGCAGGAAAGCTCTTCTTGGGGTTTTGCCATCCACTTGAAGAGCCTACATTGTGTGTGGGGGAGGATAGCTTCCTAGATCCCTTTTCTATTTTCTACCCTGAGCATGATCTTGTTGAATGTGCATCTCATGGGGGTAGGAGATATTTGCCACGAGAAGGTGAAGTGATGTAAAATGGATTACAACAAGCCTATCCATTCACGAACTTCAATGCTTTGATGGAGTGTTCACAAGGATGGAGGTTGTTTGGCATGTATAGATGCCAAGGAGGGAGTTCAATGCCTTTAAGGAGCTCCTAGTTGGGCAACACCATGCTTGGATGATAGCTTGGAGCGTGTGATAACGATCAAGAAAGGAAAGGAATAAAGAAAGAAAGGATATGTGGATTAATACTCAAATTATTGAAATTATGGGCAACAAGGGACTAAAACACTCACCTCCCAATTGACTTCAACAACCTAAATTCAACCCAAGGAAGAATAATCAAATGAAACCAAGAATCACAAAGGGGTAACACTTTGATTAATCAAACACAAGAAGTTAACAAGCAATCCCAAGAGTTCACCCTAATTACTCACTAATTACTCACTAAGAAGATACTATAATTTGAGAGTCAATATTCAATATAGTCTAAGTCTTCCCAAAATAAAAG